>PVLD010000895.1:0-108137 GCA_004027595.1 Dinomys branickii | reverse complement strand
GTGAAAGATGAACTCAGCAGAAGGGGTTAGGAATGGGAGGGTGAGGTGCGGCTTGGGGAAATGTCAGGGTGGTGTTACATGTGCACTTGCAGGCACTGTCCAAATTGGCATGGAGATTTAAAAAGGGGATCCTTAGTTTATGGTATTATAGTTCAGGGATTATAAGCATTCGGATCTGGTTCCAAATTGCTTCCATTTTTGACCCCAAGGCAAATTATTTAACTTCCCTATGCCTCCCTATCCCATCTGCTTTTCAAGAGATGGGTCTCAATAGATCACCTGAGCTGGTCTCAAATTCCAGGGCTCCAGAGATCTTCCTGCTTCAGCCTCAGAATACGTGGGACTACAAGCAGGCCAGAGCTTCACCCCACAACTTTGTAACTAACTGTGTGCTGCAACTTTGTAACTTTCTCATCTATAATCCAGGGCTCACCCTGAAGCCTTACAGAGTTGCAGAAGGGTGCTTGGCACATTCTCCTGGATGTATGTCAGGGGCTGTGAGTCCTAAACAGTTAAACCAGAAAGCCAGCATGACCTCTGCCCATAGAACTCAAGAGGCTGCTTGCAAATGCACCAAGCCTCATTCAAGAGGACCACACATCTTTGGCCTCTGAACTTAATGCATTCACTTGATAATTATTAAACCAGGCACCACAAAAAGAAAGGGAAAAGAAAGGCATGATTTTTGTTTTATAAAATTCACAGGTGGTAGCTTACATCTATAACTTCACAACTTGGTTGGCTGAGGCAGGAAGATCGCCTTGAGTTGGAGGCCAGTCTGAGTTATAGTCAGTTCAAGGCCAGCCTGAACTATATAATGAGACTCTGCCTCAAACCAAAGCTCTCAGCCTGGAAGGAAAGACAGTGGAAGAACAACAACAAAAAAAAAGGAACAAAAAATTAGTCTGTTAAGTGCTATAAAAGAGGAGTATTCATTCAGTGCCAGTACCAAAAAAAAAGGTTTCATATCATAACAGGCAACTTTTTGGTACCCTAAATTAGTAGTTTTGTTTTCAGTGCTGAGGATTGAGGCCTTAGCAATGCACTCCCCTTTATCTCGAGACAGAGTCTCACCAACTCATTAATTGCCCAGGATGGCCTTGAACCTGCAGGAATCCTCCTGCCTCAGCTTCCCAGAGTGCTGTGATTACAGGCAAATGCCAGCACTCCCAGCCATCCTTCTAAATTATGATTAAATTTTGTGACCATAGAAATTGCTGGGGTTCTATTGCTGGTAAAATTCCAACTAAGAGAAGTTATTGTCAAGTGTTTAATTTCAAGATTAAACTGGGGGTGTGGCTTAGTGGCAGAGCACCTGCCTAGCATGCACAAGGTCCTGGGTTCCATCCCCAGTGCTGTAAAAAATAAAAACCTGAATGAGCAGGGCCATCTGGATGTGGTCAAGGCATGGGACTGACAGTCCTGGAATGTGGCTCCTGGTTCCAAATCCGCTGAGCAAGTATCTTAGGCATCTGGGCTCTGGTTCCCACTAGCCCAGTGAGAAGCTAGACTGGAGAGTCTCAGGAGTCCTCTTACCTTCACAATAGTGGCCAAGTGTCCTGACCCTGCCTGTGATCCCAGTACTTAGGAAGCTGAGGCAGAACAATTGCCACAAGTTCAAGGCCAGCCTGGGCTACATAGTGAGACCCTGTCTCCAAAAGCAAAACAAAACATCACTACTTTCTCTCTCTGCCCTAAAACATCTCTTCCCACCTTTGCATCTGACCTCTTCTTTTCTGAAAAGAGAACATGACCTGTTGGTTATCAGGACTCTCCCCACTTAAGAAACTGCTTTCCCCACTTGGCTAGAGGCTGCTGAATTAAGGAAGTTGCCCAAACTGGTCTGGCTACACAAGACTGTCTACATTTGCAGAAAAAATCTCCCCTTTAAATGTCTTTTAGGAAGAGCAGCATCTTTTGCAAAGACATGGATGGACTGAATTCACATTTTACAAAGGCTCTTGCTTTCATAAAACAAATGCATGAAAACGGTATAGAATTCATTCTTTTAAGAGTTAAACATGAGAAAAAAAAAAGTTAAACACGGCACTGGCAATGTCTATATGGTGGTTCCTTACAGAGGAGGAGGAGCTGTCACTGTAGCCCAAGTAAAAAATCGGAATCTAAATTAACCATAGGGCTGTACTCTTGATATTCTTTCTATTTTTGGATCTTTGGATATTCTATTTTTGGATCTCCTTCCAGATCTAAATTACCTTTAGTCAAGCATGGATCAGTGCATTTTTTTTTTCCCTTAAAATTTCAAGTACGGTTCAGTAAAAGCCAAGTTACATAAGGAACACTATTCGTTTAAATATTTCATTTCTCACACATGTGATCTGTTTTCATGTTCAACACACTTTACTAAATCATCAACGTAAGGGCTGGGGATATAGCTCAGTGGAATAAGTGCTTGCTTAGCAAGCGCAGGGTCCTGAGTTCGATCCCCAGTACCGCAAAAATAAATAAATAAATAAATAAATAAATAAATAAATAAATAAATAAATCATCAACGTAAGATGTGTGGTTTAGGCCAGAGATATAGCTCAGTGGCACAAGCTTCTCCCTGGCAAGTGCAATCTTGAGTTCAATTCCTGGTACTAGAGAAAAAAAAGATACAGTTAAGATGTGCAGATTATAAATCCAGTTTACAAGAGACTAAAGCCTAGAGAAAAACCATAGCAATTAATAAACTTCTCCCCAGATTTCATGTTTTCCCTGCAAGCGTCTCTTCCATCAGCCCTTCTCCCTAGCTATATGGTTATAAAGTATGCCCCGAAGGCATCAAATGTCAAAACAGCCATAATAGCAGCACTGTTCATCAACAAATGGGCTGGGGATATAGCTCAGTGGCTTAAGTGCCTGCCTGGCAAGTTTAAGGTTCTGAGTTCAATTCTCAGTATCAAAACAAAAAAGTAATATTCATCAACAAAGATAGAAGATCCCCTAGGTCACTTCAGTTTCAGAAGCAACTGCTATGAATGTATGAACAGCCACCAGAATCACTTCCTGGGATAAGAAAACATCTAGCACAAGCTGTTCCTGTTTTGTTTGTCTGCATCTTGCGACAAGGTCTTACTATGCAGTTCAAGCTGGACTCGAGCTCACTCTGAAGCCCAGACTGCCCTCAAACTCCCAGCAATGCCCCTGCCTCTGCCTCCCAAGTGCTGGGATTACAGGCATGTGCCACCAGGTCCAGCTCAAATTAACATTTTTTAAAAACCAAATTGTTAGGTTTAAATACAACCTAAGTTCTTGCCTCACCCAGTGGGGGCCTCCTCAGCCTTCCACTGTCTCCGGACCCCTTGTTCTGCTGTCAGTAAACACCCTCGCCTGCAGCCTCTGCCTGGACCCTCACTGCCAACTCTGCCTTTCTCTTGAGCCTGCTGGACAGGCGACTGAGCGTAGCAGCCATGCCAGGGAGTGTGGTTTGGGGCTGCACTGGGGGAACACAGTCTTGGTCTCCTTGTGGCCTGGCCAGGCTAACTCCGCCTTCCTCAGATACCAGCCTGTCTTCCATGCCCTCCTCTGTCCCGTCCTTTTATCTCCTGGTCTTTGTCATTATCTAATTCTTCCCCTTAAGCTCCCCCTTCCCTGGCTGCACCCTGTCGCCCTTGCTCAGGAACTGTGCTCTGAGTCTTGTCCTCTTACCTTCACTGAGGGCATAACCCACCGTACCTCTGCTTTTTTTCAGCATTCTAACCCTCACCACAACCTTTTTGCTCTCCCTGTCCCCAGTATAGATGTTCACAGTCATTTTGTTTTTGTTTTTGAGACAGGATCTCACTATGCGTGTAGTTCAAGTTGGTCTGGAACTCATGGCGATCCTCCTGCCTCAGCCTCCTGAGCGCTGGGATTGTAGGCCTGTACCCATGTACTCAGCTCAGTCTCTGCAGTCTTTACCAGTCCCCCTGTGGCCTTGCTCCTGCCTTCTCCCCAAGAGTACCTTGTTGCTGGCCATCCCTGACTCTTCTCTCTGGCCAGGACAATTCATACACAAACTCTGACCACAATTTGGCCCTGCCCCTGCTCGGCGTCTGTGAGGTTTGACCAACTCAAATACAGCCCTTCAAAGCCCTCTGTCACCCCCACCATGGATCCTCTTTCCTCGGAGTTCTCTCAGCCCCCTCAGATCCACCTGCAACTCTCTCCTCCCTTCTCCTATCCCTGTCTTGCTGCTCAGCTGCTGTGGATAGGATGGGCTGCAACATCCTGAGACCACGTCACCCACATCTTCCACCCTGGACTCTTTCCTGGGCGCCCAGCCGTGGACACAGCCGTCATGGGCATCTCCACATGGCAGTCGGTGTGTCCCATCTGCCCTTACTGGGCGCTGCCCCTGTGTTCTCAGGGCAGTGCAACTCCCACACGCCCGTCTCTGGTCCCTCTGGTCTCACCAGGAAACACCAAGCCATCTGTCTTGGTCCCTCTGTCCCCCGCATCCCTGCCTTGGGGAGCAGTTTCTACCTTTTTGCTTCCTGTATCCCAGACCGACCCCTGGCCCTCAGTTACATGTACAGCAGCCGCCCCACAGTGTCCCGAGCCTCTGCATAGGATACACCTGCCCCTCCCTGCCAGCACTCGTGTCCTGGCCTCACTCCAGCCCTCAGCACTGCTGGTCTCTGTCCCTTGAACAGGCTGTCCCTGGGCCGGAAATGCCCTTCCTCTGTCCTCTGCCCAGACACTTCAGGTGTCCCCTGTCCTTGGCTCTGCCACCTGCTTCAAGAAGTCCATCCTGATGGCTCCCAGCCCCTCTCTGACCCACCCGTCCCTCCTGCCCCTTCCTGGGGCATCTAAGACAGCACTGCTGGGCCATGGCATCTGTGCATCGGCTCCACACCCCAGACTATGCAAAACGTGTGGGAGCAAAAACGACATCATTTTCCTATAGCCCCAGCACCTCACACCAGGGCTGGCAATACGCCAGCTCCTGATGTTCCTCACACAGGGAGAAGGGGACAATAACAACAACTCACATTATGTACACTATTGATTGGTCAGGCCTGGTGCCCCACGCCTTTCACTCCAGCACTTAGGAGGCTGGGGCAGGAGAATCACTACAAGTTCAAGGCCAGCCTTTGCTACATAGTGAATCGTGCTGGTGACTGCTGCTGTTTCTATTCTGGTGTTGTGCTTGATCCAAAGGAGCACGTAGGGCTGGAGTGCAGCTCAGCAGTAGAGCACATGTACTGCGGTTTATATGGAGACAGTCCCAAAGCCTCAAGCGCTCATAGGTGAGACTCTCAGACCATGGGGCTGAGACTCAGCAGTGGATTCGTGTACCCTTGAGTTTAGAGCTAAGTGGGGTCTGGTGGAAGAGGCGGGTCAGTGAGGGCGTGGCCTGGGAGGGTTCACCTCCTCCTGTTCCTCCCTCTGCCCTCTCCGGGCTTCCCATCACCCACCCATGAGCTCTTTCTTCTCTGCAAGGCCTCTCTGCCATGCTGCCCTGGCTTGGAGCCAGCTGTCTATGGACTGAAACCTCTACAAACCCCGAGTCAAAATACACCTGTCCTCCTTTGTAGGTGCAGGTGTCAGGTACTGTGTCTCTGCCACAAGAAAAGTGACTAAGACAATGTGCTTAGCGGGGTGCAAGGCTCTGGGTTTGATCCCCAGCACCAAAAAGGAGCAAGCAAGCAAGAAAGAAAGAAAGAGAAAGCAAAGCAAAAGAAGAAAAGAGCACCTAGCTGGGTGAAGAGCTATAGTCCCAGCTGCTCAGGGAGTGAGGGAGGTGAGAAGGAAGAGAGAGAAGTGGGGGCTGGGGGTATAGCTCAGTGGCATATGCGCTTGCCTGGCAAGCGCAAGGTCCTGAGTTCGATCCCTGGTACCGGAAAAAAAAAAAAATAGAAGAGAGAGAAGTGAGGACAGGTGGCATTGGGTATGGGGTGGTGGTAGCCGAAGGAAGCAAGGCTCACGTCATAAAGGATGGCAGAGCACAGCTGGTTAAACCAGAAGCTCAGCCTGGCTTTGCAGGTATGGTGGGTAAAGGTGGAAAGTATTACCTCTGGCAGCCTAGGCAATGACTATAGGAGGTATGTTAAAAATAACAGTGAATGCATTTTTTTTATTACAGTAAAAGACCCATTGCCGTGAATCCCCCTCGAAATCGTTCCCTCACTTCCAACACACTCATCCCGTGGTTCTTGTGGCTTTCTGCAGCAGCTCTGGAGTCCTCTTTCCTGAGGGTCTTTAACTGTGCTATTGTGGCTGCCTCAGTGCCCTGAATTGATTCAAAACATTGCCCTTTCATGATCATTTTGACTTTGTGGAAGACCCAGAAGTTGCGCTGTGCCAGATCTGGTGAATAAGGTAGATAAGGACACAGTATCATAGTTTTACTTGACAGAAACCGTAAATGTTTGATCTACGGAGAGTGACCAAAAATTTATGGTGAATGTTTACATAAAAAAAATTTACAGTAAAAGATATGTTGCCATGGATCTCCCTCAGAATTCTCTCTCTCACTTTGGACACACTGATCCCATCATTCTTTGCAGTGTGTCTTTTATGGTCATGAGGTTTTAAAAAATTTAAGTATTCACCATACCTTCCCATCACCCCTTGCATGTCTCTGCTTCCCCTCTCTCTCTTGAACCCTCCCTGTCCCACCTCGTGACTGTTCTCAGATGCTGGTGCATCTGCTTTCCTCAGGAGGGCTCCACCAAGCCCTACCTGCTAAGAAGTGTGGATGTGAGGAGACCCAGGAAATCCCTGGCCAGCCTTTTTCTCCCCAGCCAGACTCCTTTTCACAGGATTAAGAAGGCTTCTCCACTGCCACCTACTCACAGGTCAACCCATTCCTTATACTATCCCAAGCACTTGCTCTCTGATAAGACCAGGACATTCATTTTGGGCTGGAGAGATAGCTCAGTGGCACAAGCGCCTGCCTGGCAAGCACAAGGTCCTGAGTTTGATCCCTAGTACCACAACAAAACAAAACAAAACAAAACAAAACAAAGACCAGGACAGAGCACCTGACTGTGTTAGGGAAAGAGAATATGGGTGATGCTTTTTATTTTTCTCTATTTTCCAAACACAGTTATGCTACTTTCATATCCAAATATTTGCATTTTTTAAAAAAATCAGTCTTTGGAGAAAATATTCCACAATTATTATTATTTTTTTAGTTTTTAAATTTTTTTAATATTCCACAGTTTGAAGAAAATATTCTCCAGTTGTCCTCATCATCGATACAGCTCAGGGCAGCCCTCCCTGTGCCTTCTCATGCCCGTTCTGTGTCCCTGGTATCTACGCTGGTTTGCTTGCTGCTAGACGGGCACACATGACAACTCGCAGCTTTTCCCTGCAAACCTGCTCAGCTCCCCCCCCCCCCGCCCGGGCTGCCTGGTGCACCGTGACTGCTGGGAAGACAACAATGGCTCCCTTGGTCCCGCAGCAGAGTTGCTGACAGCCCCAGGGGTTCTGCCTGAGGACAATGAGAAAGGGAAAGTTCCCTACCTTCTGGGCCTTGCCTGACCTCAGCATCCCCTGGCCCCTGAGGACCATGGCTGATGGGTCAGCATTTCTATCTCCGAGTTCAGTTCTCCGGTGGATTAAAGGGGAGGTGAAT
Source organism: Dinomys branickii (assembly GCA_004027595.1). Lineage (NCBI taxonomy): Eukaryota > Metazoa > Chordata > Mammalia > Rodentia > Dinomyidae > Dinomys > Dinomys branickii. Next base: position 100,570 of record PVLD010000895.1, on the reverse strand, counting down.
TTGTGTCACTCCTATAGTCAAGAGGCAGTTTTTTTCTACTCTCCTTAATTCTGGGCTGGCCCTGTGACTGGTTTATCAAATGGAAGGCAACATTTGTGACACTGTGTCATATAAGATGGCCTGGCTTTTCTTTGGCATGTTGGGGAGCTCTGAGCCGTGATCTCAGAATCAGGCACACTAATGGGGAAGCCATCTGGGGCCATGGACACATGGGGAAGAAATGGCCTCAGGACCACACAGGGAGGGCTGGGCTGTGGCTCAGTGATAGAGCATTGCCAAGCACCAGGACTAGGCTCAACCCACAACACCAAAAACCAAACAAAACTCCATAGAGAAGGAAAAGCCAGCCAGTGCAGCATTCCAGCAGAGACCAACCTCCAGCTGTTACCACCAAGCCACCAGGCACGTGAGAAGGTCATCGTGGATGCTGCAGCTGGTGGCATCCCACAATCACGATGACACAGCCAATATCACCCAAGCAGAAGAGTCGCCCTGCTGAGCCCTATCAACCTACAGAATAATGAGGGATCACAACAGAGCTGTTCCTCCATGCTTACCCGAAGCTGGCTCCCAGATACCAGCAGCACAGCTGTCCTGATGACTTTCATGTCACACTGGAACAAAATACCCCCAACACCCACAGTTTAAGGGGTGGGGGTTTGTTTTGCCGCATGCTTTTTGTCCATGGTTGGCCAGCTCCCAGGCAAGAGGGCATGATGGGAGGTGTGGGTAGACAAAAGCTGCTCATGTCATAGCAGCCAGACAGTGAGTAAGGAGGGGCCGGGGAGGGACATAAACCCTACCATAACAACAGCCTCCTGAAGAGACGAAGCTGAGGTTGCTGCTCTCTGGATGAGGGGTAGCACCACCTGGCAAGCCATTGGCCGTGTGTCCAAGGGAAAAAGGAAGGTCCAATGACTCGATCATTCCATCCTTGGTGTAGGGTAGTGGGAACATGGGTAGGACGGAGCCAGAGCCACGACAGAACAATCCAAAACTGGTAGAAACTGCAAGGTGAAGATTTCAAGGTGAAGGATTCAAAGAAACTTAGGGTCCAAACTATGTTGATGTTTTTCCAGTGAAATATTAGTAAGAAGTTCCTTTCATGAAGAATCGAACCATCTACTTGGGCAGGAGATGGAAAAATAAGGTCATACTAATGAAGTCATACATAGTCTATGTTCCCAGGGTCCAGGCCAAGTACAAAGCCAGCTGGTTTCCTTTCTCAGACCTCTAGACTGTGGGATGATTCGTGACACGGCAAGTAAGGAACAGAACACACCCCAAACTTCTGACTTCTCAGTGTCTCCGTATTTCTCAATTCATTTGCACATCAAATATTAATTGTACACCTATTCTATGCCAGGCCTGGTGCTAGGTACGGAGGGACAATGAAGAAGAGAAAGCAGGCCCCTGCTTTTGCAGAGGTGAAGCAGTCATCTAGAGGATGGAGACCAAACAGCATAAAAGAAACAAAGCATGGTGAGGTGATTTCTACACTGATGAATGTCCTGAAGGAAAGGGAGCAGAGAAGTGGGCTGGGGTGGTGCTGGAGGACAGACAGCCTTTTAGAAAACAGGGGCTGAGGTTGTCCTGAGAGGATGACAGCTAAGTTGGACAGCATTCAAACGGTGGAAGAATCGTACTAAGATGAGATCAGGGAAGGAACGTCAGAAGCAGTGGCCCCAGCAGGACACCATCGCTGAGCAGGAAGGAGCTTGGTGAGCTAGAGAAGCAGCGGCACCAAGGAGTGGAAACACGGTGGTCATAGGGACTGTGGTCCGAGGTCAGGCCAGAAAGGCTGGCAGTGGTCAGATCATGTAGGGCCTTTGAGGTCATGGTTAAGGAATTTGGTCTTAAATTCAAGTACTGAGGCAATTCTTGGATTAGCACTGTCCAAGAGAAGTAAAATGTGAGCCCCCCAAAGCAATTTTAGTTTAACATCTGATAGCTATGTGTTTGAAAAAGTAAAAAGAAATCCCAGTATGCAGGAGGCTGAGGCAGGAGGATTACCACACATTCAAGACCAGCCTGGATTACATAGCAAGATCCTGTCTCAAAACACTAAAACAAAGTCAGCCTTGGTGGCATATGCCTATAATCCCAGCACTTGGAAAGCTGAGGCAGGAGGACCACCTAGAGTTCAAGGCCAGCCTCAGCTACACAGTGTGCTCAAGGCTAGCCTGAACTACAATTTGAGACTCTGTCTCAAATAAAATAAAGTAAAAATAAAAATGAATAAAAACAGTCCACGGCTCCCCTGGTCCATGGAGCCTGCATAACCCCTTATAAAACTGCTCAAACTTTCCTGTAGCGTCTGTTCATGTCTGCTGTTACATGAAATGTGAAACCCCTTGTGGATACCAGCTAGGTCCTCTTTGTCACACTTAGTGACTTATAAAATAAAGAGTATGTGTATGCCAGGGGTGGTGGTGCATGCCTGTACTCTCAACCCTCGGAGGCTGAGGCAGGAGGATCTCCAAGAGTTTGAGGCCAGCTTGGGCTACATAATGAGTTCAGGGCTAGCCTGAAACAACTGTAGTCAAACACTGAAAGGTTTTAGGATTTGTTTCTATTTGTCATTATTTCCCTTAATAGTAAAATTTCTCTTTGTAAAGAAAAAAAAGTAAAGTGTTTAATATTTTGTCTTGTTTGATAATTTTTCCTTTGTAAAGTAAAACATTTGGATAAGAGATGCCTATATGTTGCTTGATTTCATAGCTCTCATTCCCTCAACAAACTTGTAGCACAGATAATGCTGTGTGTGTGTGTGTGTGTGTGCGCATGTGTGTGTGTTTTAAACTAAGGTACACTTGTATTTTGACCCTGTGATATCACTTGAAATCGCCACAGAACATCACAAGCTCAGGTTCAGAATCTCTATAACCTCTGGCTTCAGTTACAACTAAAAAGCTCGTCTTGAACCCTGGCTAATGGCCTGGGCTTGACATTTTCCCTCTCCCTTCGCTGAGACAATCAAACAACTGAATGTGTGGTTCTTGTGCATTTCATTCCCAAAGAGCCACCAGTAAAAATGCATACCGTGTCCACCAGCCTGGGCGCTTTGAGCTTCTCTATTTATGGACGTGGGATTTTCACTCCTGAATTAGACTGACGTGGATCCAGTCATAAACCCTGACTGAAGGAAGCTTGCCCTTGGGTTTCTAGAAAATGGATGCTAGCAGGTCAGGGGCTCCCAAGTCCTCTTTGGCCAGAGTCCCTGCTCTCCAATTCTTACCCAGCAACTTGCTTGGAGCCTGCTTCAGGCTTTCAGCATCCTTGAGACTAAAGGAAGGTCAGACAGCAAACACTTTCTACTTGATTGGTAGGAACAAAAAGGAAAACCCACAAAGCACTTTTTTCCTTTTGTGGCACTGGGGATTGAATGCAGAGCCTTTGTTCTGACCTTCATCACCAGCCCTTTTTATATTTTACTTTGAGACAGGCTCTTGTTAAGCAGCTAAACTGCCCCTAGGCTGGGCTCAAACCTGAGATCCTCCTGCCTCAGCCCCGAGTAGCTGGGATCACGGACATGCACCACCTTGTGCAGCCACAGAGCTCCCAGGCTGTCTGGATCCTGTTTGGTCCTCCGCCCTCACCCCCAGCGCCTCGTTCTCCCTGGCACCCACTGCGCTGCAGAAACACGAGTCCGGCAAGAATAAAAGGCGGGGTCTCCTAAGGCAGTTCAAGGGGACCAGTGCTTCCTAATGAAGAGCCTGGTAGGGGAGGGACATCGGAGAAGTAAGAGTGGGAGCGAGGAGAGGCTCCAGGGCAGGGTGGAGGCGAGGGCAGAGCAGCCTGGTCTAACTGGTTTTCCGGCGACTGAGTCAGCCCCTGTCAGTCTTTATCCAGTAAAAGCTGCCTGCTAAATCCCTCAGGGGCCAGGCAGGGCCAGAAGAACCTGACTTGGAGACACACAGGCCCTGCCCTACCTCAAATCTCTGTGACCTTGGCGCTGTCACCTCCCCTCATTAAGAAGAGAAAAAAATGAAAAAAAAAAAAAAAAAAACGGGCACAGCATTCATGAAGTTTCCCGGGAAGACGGATTCTCCCAAAGCACCACGCCCCTCCCTGAGCCCTGTCCCTGGGATGGGGCGGGGCCGTCGGAGAGGCAAGCTAAAGGAGCCCTTGACACCAGGGGCTGCCGCTAGATGGTGGCCACAGAATGGTGCAAGGGCACAGTTTCTGCCCTGAGACACAGAACCCCTTTAAATCTCATGCACCTATGCTGATACCCAGTCTGTCCAGTCTTGAATTCCACCTCCTTTTCTCTCTCTAGTTCATGTTTTACTCATTTATTCATTCAACAAACATATTCAGCGCTTCTTATATACTAGGCATTCTAAACTGAACAAGAAGACCCATCCCTGAAGCCAGGCATGGTAGCACATGCCTGTAATTCCAGCACTCAGGAGGCTGTGGCAGGATTGTCAGCCTGGGCTGTGTAGTGAGTTCAAGGCCAGCCTGAACTACACAGCCTGTCAAAAAAAAAAAAAAAAAATCCCTGATTCCCCCACCCCCACCCAGGGCGAAGTTTCCAAGAGGAACAGGAAAGTGAAGGCTGGGCCAGTCCCAGAGGCTGGGCCACGCGGCAGTCAGGCTCGTCTAGGAACCTGAGGCTCAGCCCCAGCTCTCTAGCACAAGCGGAGGGGTGGGGGACCTCGGCTTCTGGATTCTCTTCAGAGCCCCTAGAGTGGAGACTGAGCAGCCTCGTCCCAGAGAGGTCACACCCGTGACTCAGCACTTCTAAAGAAAACTGTGCAGCCTCCCCTCGCCTGGAAAACAGGAGTTCCAGTCCCGTCCCTTCCCTCTCTGCAAGGGTAGGGGAGAGGCCCGGGCGGGCTGGGTGGGGGCCCCTGGCCATCGGGCAGCAGTTGAGTCATCTGGGTTTCTGGGCTCAGGTTCCCAAAGGCACCTGGCATTTCTCAGTGCCCCAGAGTCACTGAGCATCCCTGCCCTCCCGCCACTTGTTTACTCTGAAAGGGTGGAGGAAGCCCACCTCGGGTACCCAGTGCCAGCTCCTGGGCCTGGCCAGCCGGCCACCTTCCATGCCTCCCTGGGCTGGGCGAGGCCACCTCGCACCCACTGTCTTCCTGGACCCAGCAGCGTCCACTTGTGTCTCAGAGCAGGAGGAGGAGGTGACAGCTGGGAGGGAAGAAAACCCAGAGCTGCCCTAAGGTGTAGCAACCTCTGGGAGAAAAGAAAACCTAATCCCAGAGCTGGTGTGAGAGGGCAGCAGAGTGAGTCGGAGCAAGGGGCAGGCTGTGGCTGAGAGGGGATGGATTTACAGTGTCAGAAACCCTGTCCTTTCTCCCTCTGCAGAGCTGGGTTTGGGTGCTCGCCTGAGATTAGTCTCTTTCTGTCTCCCTCCCTCCCGTGCACTCCACCTCCACCCCTACTTCTTTCCCTCTCTCTGTCTCACAGGCTGCCTTGCTGGCTCCCAGGACCCAGCATTAGCTTGGTTTGCCCGTGGATCCTCCTGTCGGGAAGGTAATTAGACATTAGGGGGCCTGAGAGACAGATAGGGAGAGGGTATCCAAGCAAGCCCAGTGTGGTGTTGCACACCTGTACTCCCAGCACTCAGGAGGCTGAGGCAGGAGCATCGCCATGAATTGGAGGTTCAGGGCTATGAGATCAAGGCCAGGCTGAACTACACAGAAAGAGCCTGTCTCACAAACAACAAAAAAGTAGTATGCATTTGCTAATTAACTAAAGACTTCAATGTTTCAGATGACTGAAGCCTGTGAGGACACTGAGTATCTAAAAGAACCAAGAAGGCATTTTGCAATTCCAAAGTAACTTCTAAGAAAAATGCTGATGAGCACCATAACGACTCTAGCTCTCTGGGTCCCAGGAATAATTCTCGGGAGCCTAAAATGTTTCCAAAGTCACCCTTGGGGCAGAGGCCTTTATGGTCTTGCCCTGCCTTCTCCCATCTCCATCCCTCCTTTTCAATAAATTCTCCCTAGATGTCTGCCTGTATGTGTCTTGACTGAATTCTTTTCACCCAGCACACAAAGAGCCCAGAGTCAAGGACCAAAGAAATGAGGGGCTAGTTCCTCCCTGTGACAGGACCCAACTTGGTGGCAACCTCCCCTCCCAGGCCCAGAGCTTCACAGACAAATCACCAGGACCAGGGCCATCCTCAGCAGCAGCAGCACGTGGGGTTCAGTTCTGCCTGGCTCTGCAGCCTGGGCCCCACCTCTGGGAAGAGCCCTTCCTGGAGACAAGACAAGCAACAGGACACAGAACCCTGCCTGTCGCACACTGACCCCAGAAAAGCCTGAGTTAGTTGCAGCCCTGGCTAGAGTATAGGCAAAATCAGGCCCCCCACTTCCTCTGCTCTGTGGGGCCAGAGGGGTCCTCACAGGCTCCCCTGAGGGACCAGGGTGGCTCAGCCTCCCTGAACTTCCCTGCCTGACCACAGTCAGGTTTACTATTGTGAAACTGCATGGGAAAAGACTGGCTGGATTTGAAGCCTTTTCCCCCTTTTGGGGGCTTCCTGAGAGACACACAGGTGGGAGGACAGGAATCAGAGCAGGTACCTATGTGCACACATGTGAGCAGCCCTGGCACATGCTCACACCCACATCACACCACACCCCTGTGTGTGGGTGGCGACACCTTGGCCACAGGGGTGCTGCGTGCCCCACCGTGTCCCCTGCGATGTTGTACTTGGGGCAAAGTCAATGCCCAATGAATGTTTTTGGCCAAGTGCACTGGGCAGCACCTGGCTATGAGGCAGAGTGGGGAGGTGCAATCCCTCCCCCTGGGGAACCAGTTGCCCAGGAGGCAGAGAGGACAGGAGAGGAGTAGCGCAGAGAGTGACTGGATTAGGAGGTGTGCCCTGTGTGTCATAGGTCCCCACTTTTAATGATTCTTCACCTTAGAGCCTTAGAGCACAGGAGTTCACTTTCTCGTTGCATGCCTATTACCCAAGCACTCAGGAAGCTGAGGCAGGAGAATCGCCCCAAGTCCAAGACCCTGCCTAAAAGACAAAACACAAGCAAACGTAATCAAGAAACTATACAAACTCATATGCATTTATGCAGGTCACTGAGACATCGCCCCCGCCCCCATGCCTGTCTCCACACTGGGTTCCCCCGGTTGGAAAGCATTACTTAGGGTGACCATATAATTTATCATCTAGCCTTGTTCATTTTGGGGAGTGAAAGGGGTTATTATCAATAATTGTACCTGGGCAATAAGCAAAAACCAGGACTATTCTGGGCAAACCAGCGCATACCATGGCTTTAACTAAAGATCCTGCTTGCCAAGAAGGGTTTTATAGAGGCCAGGGTGTGGTCAGATCCACACCACTGCAATTGAGTTGCTGTCTCTGGCCAACCTCTTCCTAGAGCAGCGAGAGGAGGAGGTCAGGATGGTGTTGATGGTGTGCAGCCCGTCAGGTCAGGTCCTGGTCCCTGTAAATGTGTCCCTCAGGCATTTGAATGGTGACAAGGGCTGGATAAAATGACCCTTAAGGAAGTTGTCAGAGGTGGCCTGCAAGTCACCCTCAGCCATGGAAGATCCAACCCAATATCCTGTGTTTTTGTTGAAACCCAATAAATGTGCCCAAGAAAAACACTCACAAGTAACCTCCGCTCATCCACCCATCCAGGAAGGGAAAGCCGATGCCCAGGAAAACATTCCACTGGAATCTGAGCCCTGCTGCCAATCAGCCTCCTAAAGTCCCGGCCCTCCCTCCCTGCTTCTTTGCTTCTACTCCATGGGCTCCGATCTGGGGGGAGGTGGTAGCTGTGAAAAAGGGCCTAGGCACCAGGTGGCTACGGTAGCGCCATTGGCTGAGCCTGTACCTGTCCAGTCCAGCCTGGAAATGCAAAGGAAACAGAGCAAGCACACCCTTTTGAAGAAGAACACAGACGGCTTGTGTACCCCAACTTCAAGCTTTCTGTGCAAGCTACAAGAATGAAGACACTGTGATATTTCACAGCCGAGACAATAGATCATTGGAACAATGGAAAGCCCAGAAATAGAGCCCAAATGTATAGTCAGTTGATTTTCGCCAAATGTGCAAAGACAAGCCAGTGGGGAAAGGATCATCTACTCAACAAATTATGCAGGAGAAATGGATAAACAGTGAAGGAAAACAGAACTTCTATTTATGTTTCACATCGCACGTAGGAAGTAAACTAAAATCGATCTTAGACCTCAATGTAAAACCTAAATTTGTAAAGTTTCTAAAAGGAACATACTAGAAAATCTTAATCGCCTAGGATCAGGCGAACATTTCTTAGGTACGACACCAAAAATACAGTACTGTATATTAATAGCAATTAATAAGTTATAATTCAAAACAGGACTTCTCTTTGAAAGACACTATTTTGTTTTGGTTTTGGTTTTATATTTTTATTTTTGAGACAGGGTCTTACTATGTAGCCCAGACTGATCTCAGACTTGGGGCCATTCTCCTACCTCAGCCTCCTGAGTGCTAGGATAACAGGTATGCAACACCATGCCCTTCGAAAGGCACTATTTTAAGACCAAAAGCTTTATGAGAAAAAGAATTTGGAAACAATATTTGCAGTTCACAAATCTGATGAAGGAATTGTGTCCAGATTATATCAAATACAAATTTCTTTTGTATAGTTATAACAAAATACTTGACTCTGAGTAACATATTTAAAAAAGAGGTTTATTTGGCTCATGATTCCGGTGGCTAGAAAGTGGACCCTCCCTGCCCTGCAGAAGGGCTGTGTGTGTGATCCAGGTGCAGTAGAGCAGAGACAGCCAGGACTGTGCTCCGGTAACTGTCCATGCTTCCAGGAGCTAACGTGGCCCTTTGAGAAGGACACTGATCCCTTCTAAGGGCAGAGCCATGGACCACTGCGCCTTTATCTCTTAAAACTCCCTCTCCCCAGAGCCGCCACCTTAGGGCCAAGCTTCCAGCATGTGCACCTTTGGGAACAAACCACATCCAACCATAGCACAAACCAGTTACATAACAGGCAAAAGATGTCAACGGAAATCTCATCTCACCCAAAGAGAATGCGAAGGCAAATAAGTATGGGGACAGGTGCTTTCCATCACCGGTCACTAGGGAAATGCAAATTTCAAATCACCATATTATATCAACCTCCTGCAGACTCAAGAGAATAAAACTAAAACAAGAGGCCCACCACATGCTGTGAAGGCTGCTCGGAACCAGAACCTCATACACTGCTGGTAGGAATGTTAAAAGGTGCAAACTATTTTGGAAAACAATTTCTTAAGAAGTTAAACATATGCCTGACATATGAGGTATGATAAAAAAATACAGCTGTGTATCTAATTTTTTTAAAAACTTATTTCCAAAAAAGACACACACTGCCATGAATCTCTATCAAAATACTATCTCTTCCCGCTTTTGGAAGGAGTTCTGGAAGTCCTCTTTACTGAAGGTCTTTAGTTGGCTGCCCTGGCTCCCTTGATATCTTAAATTAATTCAAAACATTGATCTTTCATGGTCATTCTGACTTTCGGAAAGAGCCAGAGGTCACACAGTCACATGGCGCCGTAGTAAATAAGGTGGGTGAGCACACAGTGTCCTGTTTCTAGGAGCCCGCCTTTCCATCGGACAGTGCTCAGCAGCAGCATTCACTGTAGCTTTGGTTCACGCCTCGTAAAGACCCTCAGGAAAGAGGACTCCAGAACTGCTATAGAAAGTGGCAAGAACCATGAGATAAGTGTGTCTGAACTGAGAAGGGTATTTCACCCGGGATCCGAGGCAGTGTTATTATTGGCTGTAATAATTTACTATTTTCTTTTTTGGTACTGGGAATTGAACTCAGGTCAGGGCCTCACGCTTGCCAGGCAGGCACTGCGCTGCTGAGCTACATCCCCAGCCCGGGTGTAATAATTTAATGTAAACATTCACTGGATGTTTCAATCAAGCATCATAGTCTCTGGTGATACCTCCTAGAAATCTACCATTATGCTCCCAAAGTAAAGAACATAGCTGGGGGCCGGGGATATAGCTCAGTGGCACAGTGCCTGCCTGGCAAGCTTGAGGTCTTGAGTTTGATTCCCTGTACCAAAACAAACAAAAGGAAGTAGCTGGATCCCAAGGGGAAGAAACCAGAGAGAAACAGGAGAAAGGAAGACTGCTGTCCTGAAACCTCACAGGATCCCCAAGCCTGCTGATGTGGGTCTTCAGCAATCAAAGGGAATAAAGCAGTGCCTTTTGATAGACAAATACGTTTCCTAAAACTGGGAGTAGAAGGCTGGGAGGAAGGGGAAATGAGTGGACTTCAGAAAGGAGACTTGAGCTTGCCAATAAATTCTTTTTAAAAACAAAACTTCATTTCTGACGCCGTGGGCTGTTTGGTTTGGTGGAGGCTGGGCACCAGTAAGCTCAAACTTGCAGCCCATCTTTCGAAATTTCGTTTCTCTTGCTGTCCCAATCTTGTGCATGTTGTACCCCTTTCTCCAGACAAGCAAGCAAGTCTCCTAAGAACTTGGGGGTCCAGGAAAGGAAAAAGGTCCAACAGCAGATCAGGAATGTATGGTGGACATTTTTCATGGTTGGGGATCTCAACTCCTCCTCCAAAGAGAGCAATCCTTTAGCTTCTCCATCTGGTATGTTCTGAGACAGGAGTTAAAGCTGGCCCCCATCCGAAGTTTATCAGACAGATCTAGACTTTTCCAGGAGGATGTTTACAAAGGACTTCTAGTGTTGCCAAGGAAAGACAGAGTGTGGCAGATAGGGTTGCTGAGGGTGGGTTCAGGGGTGATGAGAGAAACTGCACATAAAGAACCTTTCTTTACCTCTTCACAGGTTGCCCATAGGCCAGTGGAGGCAGAAGGGACGGCCACAGGGGCCAACAGCATGCCGGGTAGCAGCCTGCTATGATGAGCTCGCTTCTGCTCATCCAGAGTTGGAATCAGTCCAGCAGCTAAAGCGTGCCTTTCTATTTCTCCTCACTATTCTGCTCCATTTCCTTCAGAGGTTGGTAATAGTGTCACAGCTACATGACCACTGAGCAGTGCTCATGTGAGAATAAATTACCTTTTGGAGAATGGAGAATTCCAGAGCCTGACACCCATCCTAGCTAACCAACTGTGATACAGGCCCAGGGTGTTCTGAGCTCGGCTTCAGTAATAGGTGATTCTGCAGCTGTGTACCTGCTAAAGTATTTATAACTGCGAGAGTCCTGATTGCAGGCATCTCAATGCAAAAGGTTTACTAACTTTGGCTTCACCATGGGAGAAATTGCTCCACATACCCCAACATATACCAACACGTAGTTAGCTCTGAAGAGCAACTTCATTTAGAGACTCCCTGTAGGATTTAAAAAAATTTTTTGCGTGCGGTTTCATTTTTCATTCTAGAAAAGCAGTGCTTCTGCAGCCCACTCTAGGAAGCAATTTTTCTCTCTGATAAAGGTGACTTCATTTCATCCCAGTTACAGATAAGTTTTCATCGTCATAATTAAGGGGGAGAGAAATGATTTCCCAGGGAGTTACAGGACAAGCTGTGTGGTTGTAGTTCATTTTAATTAACAGGTTCCATTTCTGAATGGTAATCTCTATCTCTTTCCTTTTTGTCAAGGCTGACACGAAATGGATTTCAGCAGTGAGTCCCCCTCCTCCTTCCACGAGCTATTGTATTTCAGCTGTCTTAGAGGGAAGAAAATGAATTTGCCCCATTTTTTAAAGCTGAATTCTTGAACTGTAGGAAGAAAGACCTTGTTATTCACGGGAGCCTCTCTTTGGGCTGAGAAAGAAACCCTGAGATTTCTACTTTCTAGGTTGCCTCTAAGGCCCAGGAGGGAGGGGGTGCACACTTGGGGGGCTTCTATATTCAGCAGGACATCGCTGCATTGGGCCCCCACATATAGGGAAACCACATGAGGCTTTCAGCTCTAGTCTTCAGGTCATGGGACATATTAACATGAAAGAAATTTGGAACCAAATATTAAGTTTTGTGGCTCTATTTTCTGCAAACATACATACACACATCATTTTTAATAGACTATTTCAAGAGCAGTTTGAGGTATTCAATATTTTTTTTTAAGAAGAAAAGCCACACATTTCAACATATTGCCCAGAAACAGCTTCTGGAACAAAGAGTAGCCATATCCCAGCATGGGCTTCCTGGACCCAGAGGACTTCTGCCCACCATGGGTATAGGTATGATGGAAACAGCTCACTGCCAGGTAAACTGTCCCCAAACCTCCTCGTTTTCCAGTATCACCATCGGGGTCATGTGTGTATGTGTGTGTGTGTGTGTGTGTGTGTGTGCACACGCATGCACATATGTGCGTGTACGTCTGTGTCTTTTGAATCAATAGTACACTGTCCTAATTGAATGACAGCAGGTATTGTTCTGCCCTTTTCAATCAACAGTTTTCAATCTAGCAGACACAGAAGTGGCTTCAACGGAGGTCACTACAGGGCGTGTGGCCTTCACTATGGCCTGGGCTTGAGTTCTGTGACAGCAATAGATATGCTGAATCTGCCCAAAAGAATGAAATCAAAGTTTCCCGATTAAATTTCAAGCCTCCACTGATGTCCACTCCACAGCCACTGAAAACATAAAATGTCACAGTCACTTGGGATGAAGGATCCCTTCATCACTGCCAACTCTACTAAGCTTTGAGTTTTAGAGATTTTGTTCACTCACAGGCTACTTTTCTCAAGTGATAGTGCTTGTCCTCATTGTCCAAATCATTACCGATAACTTACCGATAGCAGCTACGCTTTCTTGAGGGCTTCCTATGGGACGGCCTCAACAACACAGCCAGGTGGATGGCTCTGTCCCTATTCTACAGACAAGGACACTGAGGCTTACAGAGATCAAAGATCTCCACCAAAGTCCCTTGGGTAGGAAGTGGACTAGCACAGCTGTAGAAGCCGGGTGGGCAGAGCTTCCGTCCTGGGGCAGCAGTCCTTGATGGGACCACACAGTCCATCCACCTGGGCAGCTCAGGGGTCCCAGAGCCACTGTGAAATACTGGCAGTGCCGTTAACACTCCAGGTATCCCCAGAAGCCTGTGACAGGCTCAGAGATGGGAAACTGCCTGCTAAGTCCCAAGACAAGGACAGAGAGAGCAGGACACACAGCCCCCTCCAGAACCTGGGAAAGGAGAAATCATGGCTAGCCCCGGGCACCACATGCTTCATAGTTTCCTCACTTTCCCCTCCACAAAGTATTTTCCCTGCAATCCTATTCCTCCTGCTTCAGCCTTCACCAACACCAGAGAAGTCGGTTTATTTTTAATTCCCTCCTCTGTGTGATGTTGCTAGCATGTGACCTGACTGCTTCTTGTCTCTTTGTAACAACAATCTGGGATCCAAAGCCACTGGCCAAGCAATACAAAGAGAGAAGGGGGGTCATCAATCTTCAGCAGCTGTCCTCAAATGCACGGTCTCGCACTTCCGGGGGGGGTGGGGCTGCGGAAGGAGAACATTTATACAGATCTTACTGGGGCTGTGAAATGGAATTACGGCCCATAGATCTCAGAGAAAAGTAGATGTTAAAAAATAGGGTTTCGTTGTTTTGAGACAAGGTTTTACTGAGTCACTAAATTGCCCAGGCTGGGCTCTAATGTGCAATCCTCCTGCCTCAGCCTCCCAGAGTGCTGGAATTACAGATGTGCACCATCACACCCAGGTGAAAAATACTGTTTGAGGAACACTGTGAGCCGCTCCTCTCCCAAGTGAAAAGGCCAAGGAGCTCTGTTTCTGCTGACTGTGAGTCAGTCGCTGGGGCTGGTCTGAGCTTATTTGTCCCAAAATCCTGAGTGCCCAAGACCCCCTGTGACATGCTGGCTCCAAGGATATTTCCAGGTGTGACCTGGAGCCTTCCAAAAACAGGCAAGAGCATTAAAAAATAATAAAACAAAAGTAACTGCAACCCGAGAATAGGAACCACGGGGAGGGGGCTGGGGCAAGCGTGTGGGGCGGTTTTAGAACCACACAGCTCCATGTCGTGATCTTGTGGTCCCCTCTGCCCTCCCGGCCTCTGGGGGCCCAGAACATAGCCCCTGCGCCTTACAGGGCTGCCTCAAAGCCCTGAGTTCTCCTGTCCACAGCCCACGATCTCCCCAGTCAACTCCCATTACAGTCAAACCTGTATTCTTATAATTTTGCTTGAAATACTTCTTCTCAACTAAAACAAGGAACAACGTGCACATGGCATTATCAACACATCAGAAACCGGTGACATTGGGATCAGTACCTCATTCCAGGCCCAGCCTAGAGCACTGTGTCCCCCCTGCCTGTGTTCCAAACCCGTCCCCTAGCTGCACTGTCACCCTCGGCTGACATCCCGCAGCACAGCAAAACAAGATCCAGAAGTTTCTCCAGCGCCAGGGCTGAGGGGGCAGCAGTAGTCACCCGTAGGCTACACTCATGAAGCTTCATCAGGCAAGACAATCTGCTGGTGAGCTAATAGTGTGTGTTATAAATCTGAACACAGAAAAGAAAGGTGCACTGGCTGGATGCCACTTAGATCTGTTCTGCATACTGCTTTTCACATGAACACTATATATTATGTTACTGTTGCTGCTGCTTCTCCTTCTTCTCCTTATTTCTTTTTTTTTTTTTTTAATTTTTTTGAGACAGGGTCTCTCACTATTAAGTTCATGTTGGCCTTGAACTCACTATGTAGCCTAGGCTGGTCTCAAACTCACAATGATCCTCCTGCCTCAGCCTCCCAAGCATTGGGATTACAGATATACACCATTACACCTGACTAATTATGCTTAATTTTTTTAAAATGACTTTTTTGTCTCCAGAAGTGGTAAAGCCCATTCCTAGGTCATTTAACAGAGTCTGGGAGCCAACATAGTGTCTTGTGCCTGTGGTACCAAACTCTTAGGAAGCTGAGGCAGGAAGACGGCTCGAGCCCAGGAGTTGGAGATGAGCCTCGGCCACATAGAGAGACCCTCTCTCTCTCAAAAAAAAAAAAACAAATCTAAAAATAAATAAAGTAGAGAATGAGTTGTTTTACCTGTTTCCTGGGACCTGGCCACCCACTCACCCATAAAGGAGTGCTAACTCTCAAATAACATGTATGAAAAGCAGGTCACTGTGCAGCATAGACTAGGGGTGCTCATGGTAGCAGGAGAGAGCTACTGGGGCTTACACTGTCCCCTTTCTTGGGGCTAAGAGCCCTTGTCTCCTTCTGAAGCTGGAGGATGTGGAGTCAGGTTGCATGAGCTAGGGAGGGCAGCCCACAGAAACACATGGAAGAATGCTTCCCTCAGACCCAGCAGCCCCGTGTCTGCTGAGGGGATGGGACGGCCCCTGGCCTGCCTCAGTCCCTTCACACCTCTGGAACAAGGTGCCACACACCTGGGTGACTTATTAACGGGAACATGTTCCTGACTGTTCTGGGGCCTTGGAAGTCTGGGAACAAGGTTCAGGCAGACTCACTGACTGGCGAGGGTCCATCTTCTGGTTTATCTGGTTTCTTCTCCTTGTGTCCTCACGTAGTGGGAGGAGAGAGCTCTGGCTCCTCAGCTCCTTAAAAGGTCATTAATGCTACTCAGGAGGTCTTGCCACGCTGACCTGGTGCTGTGGCTTGAATGTTTACATCCCCTCCAAAATCCATGTTGAAATGTAATCCCCAACTGGAAATACGAGGTGGTGGGGCCTTTAGGTGGTGATTAGGCCATGGGGGTGCTGTTTTCTAATCCCATGAGGAATTAATGCCTTCTAAGAAGGCTGTAGGGAACTAGTCAGGCCTTTTTACTCTTCCAAGTTCTGCTGTGAGTACACAGCTACAGGCACTATCTTGGAGGAAGAAAACAGGCCTCACCCAACACCAAAATTTCCGGAATCTTCATCTTGAGCTTCCAAGAACCTAGAACTATGAGGGAAAATGCTGGTTTTTGTGGGTTTGCTGAGCCTCTGGTATTTAGTTACAGCAGCAGGAACCATCTAAGACACCGCATTACCCCACTCAGGCCACCTTCCAGTACCGTTACATTGAGAGTTAGGCTCAGTACATGAGTTTTGGGGCCCACAAGTGAGCAGTCCAGGGCAGGGCCACAGGGTCCCTCCCAGTGCTCCAGACCGCTGGGACACTGAGGCCCAGAGAGAGAAGTGACCTATCCAAGATTGCACTTCTGTGACCTTTGACTCTCCAGTCCCGCCTGGACTGTGCACAATGGCCCCCATCTTGTCCCTGGGGAGGGCAATGGGCTCTGAGGTGAGGGTTGACCCTCCCTTTGAAAGACTGTGTAGTACATATATAATGACATATTTTAAATGTGGCTAATGGTGGAGACAAAAAGATAATGATAAAGCAACACGTGCTTTCAATGTGACTGCTTGCAGGAGTGATCATTAGCCCGATCTGATGGGCCCCATTAGCGGATCCGGAGAACATTACAGAGACGCTGCCTGGGGTTTGTGTGATGAATGTGGCAGGGTCACTGCTGAGGATAAAGAGCCATCCCCAGATGAAATGTGATCAATTACTCATAGGTAAGAAGTTGAAACATACACGTAAATCAAACTACTTCTAAAATGAGGCAGCTAATTTTAAAAATTACTTTTATAATGTAAGCAGTTTTACCTTGATCACTCTGCCTTATAAATCAAAAGGAGTTTGGAGAAGGTGGTTGTATTTGTTCATTGTTTGGGTGCCGGGTTGTATTAAGGGGAGCAGCACATGGCTGTGTGAAAAGCTGAGGGTCTACATGACCTCAGAGATCTCTGGACCCAACCCTTCACTTTACAAACAAGGCGGCTGTGATCCAGAGAGGGAGGTGACTGCCCTGAGGTCACACAGCAAAAGCACAGAAGAATGGACTCTGAAAACTCCTCCAGACCTGGTTCAAGGCTTTCTTTGACCAACAACCAGCAGCACTCCCTAGCTAAAAGTTGCAGGAACAATAGTGAAAATACAATTGTATGAATCCTTTTAGGGTTTTTTTTCTTTTACTTCTTTTTTGAGACAGGATCTTACCACAAGGTTCAGGCTGGCCTTGAACTTGCTTATGTAACCCAGTCTGGCCTTAAAGTCATGGTGATCCTTCTGCCTCAGCTTCCTGAGTGCTGGGATTATAGGTGTGTGACACTGCACCTAGCTGGGTTTTTGCTTTTAAAACTAAAATATTTTTACTGTCTAAATTCCCAAACAGAAATTTTAGCAGCTTTCAATAAGGTATTTGCAAGCAAATCTGAGAGAAAGAAGTGTACATGTATAATGCCCACACACATGCATGTATGTGTGCTCCATGCCCATGTGAGACCGGGTAGCAGAAGAACACATAATTCAGGTGAAATCAAACCTCTCACAAGTATGATCACTAAAGAAGCCAGGCATGTTGGTGCACACCTGTAATTCCAGCACTCGGGAGGCTGAGGCAGGAGGATCAAAACTTCAAGTTTGAAGCCAGGCTGGAATACGTCATGAGCTGAAGGCCAGTCTGAACTACATAATGAGACCCTGTCTCAAAAAATCAGAACAAAACCAAAAAAAGGAAAAGCTTCAAAGTCTGCATGTTTGAAGTTTGTGCATCACCAACGGTTCAGTAAGAGCACTGAGGGCTTGTGGGAGAAGCCTGGAAGTGCACTTAGGAAGTGAGGGGTAGGAGCAAAGCTGGTGGGGCAGGGTCCCCTCCGCAGCCAGTGCCCACCCTGGGCCTGAGGCTTAGAATCCCAGTAGTAAGAGGAAGAACTCGGCACCCGGACTGCGTCTGAGGCTGCACAATGGGGCGCCCCTCCTTTGTCATGGGCTGGATAACTGGGAACAGAGGGAGTCCAGCTGGGATGTGGCCCCCCTGTTTGAGTATGCAATGCCCGCGGTTAGAAAAAGTGTCTCCGACTTGTAAACACAGCAAATCTGATCTGGAAGTCGTTGGAAAAACATAAACAGGGAGCCTCACGCAGGCGTGTTTACACTGTCGGGCCGGTAAGATGAGCTCTGGTGGGGGAGGGCTTTCTCAAAGGCACTTTTCTTTTTAAAATAAAACTCCAAGAAGGGTGTGGGACCGCGAGGATCCGCATGCAGCAGGGAAACCACGAGTGCCTGAGCAGCGCCTGCAGAGACTCTGCTTTTTTCTAAAAAGCCAGTTGTGTTGAAGTGGAAACGAACAGGGCTGGAACAGAGCCTAAAACAACATCCTTCGTGCATTTCGTGTTCCCCAAATCCACTCTGAATTTGTAGGAACGGAGACCAGGAATTTGGATCCCATCCCTTTGTTTAACCAATAAACAAATGAGAGGTACAGATGGGGGAAGTGACTCACTTAAGGTCACAGGCTTGTTGGTGACAGAGGCAAAAATGGGATAGTGATTTCCCGATTTCTGCTGGGTGTTTCAGGATCTGTCCCCTTTCGAGGGATGTTCTTCATCTACCACTGCAGCTCAAGGCTCTTGGTTCAAATGTGTCGGGCAGTATGGCCTTTGTGCCCCAAGACTGGCATGAAAGAAATGCCGCATGATTTTTTTTTTTCTTTGTATGTTTTTTGAGACAGGGTTTTGCTATGTAGCCCAGGCTGGCCTCAAACTCCCAGTGATTCTCCTGCCTCAGCCTCCCAGGTGCTGAAAATACAAGCACTGGTCACCATACTGCGGGGCCTCAAGCTTTTTCTTTTTCTAAAAACAAATTGAACCTGACTAGGAGCTCAGTTGCTTTGGTTGGGGGAGGAACTCATCACTTCCCTCAGCAGTAAAAGGCTCATCCCAGAGCCTGGGGGCCACTCAGTAGGTTAATTTTCAGGCCGCACAGATCAGTCCCTGCAGCCTGCAGTTCTTCTGTGTGGCTTCTGCCTCCCTCTGATCCCCAAACCTCTCCCCAAGCGCTGCCTCCACCTTGGGGCTGCACAAGGGCACAAAGCCTGGGCCACATCTTTCTTGAAACAGACTGAGCCCTGCCATCTCCTCTCCGCACTGGGCTGCACCACCCCACCTGGCTAATTATCGCACAAGGCCCTGCTTCCGGTCCCGAGGCTCGGAGTCCAGAGACCCACACACAGAGGCCTGGCTGTTCTCCCAGAAGGAGAACCAGAAGCCCAGTCGGAAAACATCTCAATAAACCCTCCTGCTGCTTGGAAAGGCGCGTTTGCCTTGCAGAACTCTCTGGCTTCTGTAACGGCAGACAACTCGGGTGGTCAGCTGCGGATCCCATGCACCTGCTTCTTCCTCCCAGCCTCTGTGCCCGGCCACTGGTCCCCTGCTTCTGCTCCCGGAAAGACAGAGCACCCAGGAGTGAACGGGGCAGTATGGTACCTGTAGCTCCTTTATCCTGGCCCTGAGCTGGGGTGCAGGCTCCATATGTCAAGCACTCTGACCCTGGGCAAGCCACCATACTGAGCTCCTGAGCCCCCTGCAGGACACGGTTGTCCCCTGCTCCCTCTAACACCTGGCAAGTTTAGGTGAACCTGACCCGGCTACTTGCACCACCCTCCAGGTCTGAGCCTGCTGTTTTTGTTCATTCAGTTGCAATATTTGAAAAAAGAAGGACCAAAGATCATAAACAATCACCCTACTTTTGTTCTGTCTCAACATTTGAAAGGGTTTTATTTTGGTGGGGGACATCTAGTGAATGACAGAATTATGTGAATTACCCCGGCTACTTTGTGGGGGTCTTTGTGTTGTGGTGGCAATACTCCATAACGCAGGGTCCTTAATCTCTGCGCCT
Source organism: Dinomys branickii (assembly GCA_004027595.1). Taxonomy (NCBI): domain Eukaryota; kingdom Metazoa; phylum Chordata; class Mammalia; order Rodentia; family Dinomyidae; genus Dinomys; species Dinomys branickii. The sequence continues at coordinate 80,970 of PVLD010000895.1, read as the reverse complement.
TTCCCCACCTGACTTCTGACTTTGCTCACACCTCTAACAGGGCTGTGCGTTCAACTTCTTCCTCTGTCTAGGGAAACAGACCACAAACCTACAAACACATTACAGTCATTCAATCACTCAGCAAACATTTATTGAGCAGCTACAGTGTGCCAGGCATTGTTCTAGGTGTGTGAGAGTCCAAAGTCCCTGCCCTGATGGAATTCCTAGCAAGTTGATGGGGGACAGAAATTATCCATATCCAAGAGAACCGTCCTGTGGTACAGAGAAGACACCCCAATGCAAGGGGGGACAGTCCTCTTCACAACAGTGTCCCTGGTGCTCACAGCTCTGTCTGTGCAGCCTCTGCCCACCATGGAGTGGCTGGGAGCCGCCACAGTGGGAGGAGAGGCCACCTTATCGCCTACTGGTCTTCCTCCCACATTGCTGTCATGGTTGCCGGGGTCTTCCTTTTCTCTTATGGACTCCAAAATCTAACCCACAGAGCTGGGAGGTGTGGCCTTTGCCAGCAGGAGGTGAAATCGGCCACCCAGAAGCCAGCTGCATCCACTTTATCTGGGAGAGAAACATAAAAATGTCACCAGGAGCATTGGAGAACAATAAAGAGACACTCCTTGCGCATCGCAGCACACCCCAAAGCTGGATCTCAGGGCGCAGCACTGCAAGGGCCACCCTGGTACCCATGCAGGAGAGGGGAACAGACCTCACTCTCAAGGACTTTATGACACCCAGGGCACAGCTTCTGACTGGCCCTCTCCGGGCGCCCTGCTGACCCAGCCACACCACTCTCCCCCTTGGGCACCCTGGTTCCTCCCCCTGCAGCTACTAAGCGGCACTTGGCCCAGCAAGGGGCCCCAAACACACCCAGACGCTGCATCCACACTGATGAGAGCTACTGTCTTGCCCCAGTTTTCCAGCCCTACTTGTGTCGGCCCTTCCTCCTAGGAGTATAACTGCGCAGTGCCTATCGGAGTAAAAGTGGACCTGCGCTTCAGCCCAGTAATCCTTAATCTAGCTCTCTTTCTGCATTTTTATAGCCATACAAAATGTTAGGGCTGGGATTTGGCTCAGTGGCATAAGTGCCTGCCTGGCCAAGCGTAAGGTTCTGAGTTCAATCCCTATACTGCAAAAAAAAAAAAAAAAAAAAAAAAAAAGTTTTATACAGCACTATTGATAATGAGCAAACAACAGAAATAATCTTTTTTTCTTCCCCTGAGATAGGCTCTTGCTATGTAGTCCAGACCAGCCTTGAACTCACAGCAATCTTCCTGCCTCAGCCTCCCAAGTGCTAGGATGACAGATGTACCACTCAGTTTCACTTCTATAAATTGGGGGCAGTAGGGACCTGGGAGCTCAGATGTCTGTGCTTCCAGAGGCTCCTCCAACAGTCTGACATGCCAGGTTCCCCACAGGAAGGGGCACCCCCATTATGCCACATAGCAACCTGCCACTGGAAGCCACCACTCCACTTCTGTGACCTTTGAAGTCCTTTCTGGCCCACAGACAGCCAGAGATAATCGCTTTAAACAGCTCACTATAAATGACACCCAAGTCATTTAAGGATGGGACTTTCTTTGAAACAAAAGCAAAAAATGGGCCAGGGATATAGCTCAGCAGCATAAGTGACTGCCTGGCAAGCACAAGGTCCTGAGTTCGATTACTGATACAAAAAAAAATTAAGTTAAAAAAAAGGGAAAAAAAGGCAGGGCTACCCGAGGATCTAAGAACTTTTTTTAAAAATGACGCTCAAGATGGAAAATACAATCCAAATTGATAAAACAATCTGAAGAACAAAATTTTCCCTTTTCCCTTCTCCTCAAGTGTAGTTCCCTAAGTATGTCCAGGAAGGTTAGAGGATCAGGGAGAAAGGGATGGAGGGAGGTCTTTCTCCCCAAAGGCTGCTGAAGGTGATTTATCATGCAGGTCACCTGGTCCCTGTTAGGGCCTGTTACAGCTTGCTCAGCGCCAGCAAGCTTGGGGACTAGGAGAGCTTTCCTTAAAACAGTTGTGCTGAAGGGCGGAGGAGGAGGAGGAGAAGGAAGAGGAAGAGCCTGGCTTTTTCTTCTTTCCCTGGAGCTTCCTAGGGCTCCGTGGAAACCCTGGGCCCCAGCTCTGCTTGGCTTCCTTTGCTGTTCTCCTCGCAGATGTTGCAGCTTCCTCTGCCCCAGCTCCTTGTTTATTTATGGCAGTGAAGGAGAAAATTGTAATGTCTGTGATTGTCGCTGGTTTGCTGATTGTGTGACCACCTGGTTTGCTGCTGGAGCGGGGACAAAGGCAGTAAATCCTGCATGCGGAGCTGCGGCTCTGTGCTTTAGGAGGAGGAAGAGGAGCAAGGGAAGTCTGGGTGGTTTTTGTTTGTCTCCATGTGTTGTTCTGGAAAGAATCATTTAGAGGTGAAATTATTTTAATTGGAACAGTAAAGTCCCATTTGTACCCTCTCCGTTGCATATGTCTGCACTGGAAGACTCTCTCTCTCTCTCTCTCTCTCTTGCAATGAAATGGCCTGAAACTGAGAAATTCTCCAATAAACAACTTCATACTTGATTTGCCATGTATGGAGTTAGATGTGCCACTTCCAGATGTTTTCCAAAACGCCTGGGCTGGGAGGTACTCAGACAGCTTGAGACTTCCCCTGGTCTATAAAGACTCCACAGTTATTTGAGCAGAAAATTATTTTCTTTTAATTTTCTAAAACCCCACGTTCAACATGCACCTTTCATCCAGAGAGACCCTAAGATGTTCAAAGGATCCAGAGTTACTGACCTACCCCCCTCCACCCTCTGGAGTCACACGCAGGAAATATTTAACATCTGTACCGCAATACCACTCAAAAACGCTAAATTGAAGGAAGATGTATTTCTTGCACTAAATTACCAAAGGAATTATCAGAGGGTGGCTCAGTTACCTAGTCTGGGCCAGACAGCACCACAGGAAACTTCTATTTTGCAGAGCGGTGTGGGGTTGGCGTGGTTGGTCAGGCAGCCTCACCGTGTCCTGTCTGAGAGATGGCATCATACACAGTGCCCATCTCGAGCACTCCACTGGCTCCAGTATGGCTAAAATAACATCTGAGCCAGACTTGGGCGCATGCCTGTAATCTCAGCACTTAAGAGGCTGAATCAGGATGGGCACTGTGAGTTTGAGGCCAGTCTGGGCTTCACGGTGAGTTCAAGGGTCACATTGGTCTCTTGGAGCAGAGAGAAGGCTCCGGCTGACTGCTGACAAGGGGTGGGGACCACCTCCCTGCATGGCCAGAGACAGCACTGTCAGCGGCTGATAAACTTGGACCCATGCTTATCAGCCAGCACACACCTGCATTGCAGCCTCGGGACCCTGAGCAGAAAGCTGGCCACGTGGCACCTGGACTGTGACCAACCTCTGGCCCCTGCACCTCTGCAGGCTCAGGTGGTGTTGTAAGTGCTCTCTCTGTGGTGGCTTGTGACACTGCAGTAGAATGAAGCCCAGCTGCAGCCAAACTGGGACAAAAGTTCCATGGATGGGTGAGAACCAATTTGAAAGCGGTGTTGCTAGGAAGTCCGGGCGGCCTTCCAGGAGGAGGTGTCCTGCCTTGCTGGAGAGGGTTTGGAGTGTAAGGCTGAAAGATCCTTGAGAAGGACACAAGCACAGAGAGAGACAGGAATAAAAAAATGATGGCAAGGAAACACCACTGAGCACCCACTGAGAGCTAAGTACTCAGAGCTGTTCCATGACATCTGTATGACCTTGGGCACGGGGCTCACCCTTTCTGTGTCTCCGTTTCCTCATGTGCAAGAAAAGCATAATAGAATCCAGGCATGGTGGTGCATGTCTGTAATCCCAGCACTCTCGGAGGCTGAGGCAGGAGGATTGCAAAATTGAGCCCACCCTGAACAATTTAGTGCCTTGGTGAGACCCTGTCTCAAAATAAAAATCAGAGCTGGGGACGGAGGGGGGAGTCCTAGTGGAGAGAGTGCTCAGTAGAGATGGGTCAGGGAGAAGGGGGGCCAGGCAGGGACTCCCCAGGGAAAGCCACAGTCTAGACGTGCGCATATGTGTCCTGCACCGGGGCCACACAGCACCCTCTGGCCTCTCTCACCATTTGCTGCAGAAGCTCTGAGATTGAGCAGGCAATAGGTGAACCAGGCCTGGGCTCCGAGCTGGCAAGAGAACCTCGGTGCCAGGGACAGCTGCCCACGTGCATGTTTGAGCAAACCAGCATCATCCAAGAGCTCTCATGGGCTGAAGTCAGGCTTCAGACTCAGCAGAAATAAACTTTCCAGGAAAAGTCTGACCTGCCAGTTTCTAAACCCATCACTTTGGGAGTGTTACTCAAGCAGCAGCCTCCTTCCCCACATCCAATTTCTTTCCTTCTTTTTTTAGGGGAATGTGAGAACACAGTCCCCCACTCCCCACAGCCATTTCATTTCCCAGTTCTTACTCTGGCCCGGAACTGAGAGCACACACACTCATACACACACTTATACGCACATACAAGAGAAGAGAGAGAGAGAACAGGGAGGCCACACTTACTGTGGACTTTTGATAGGGAAAGTCCATGAACTCACTTTAGCGCAATTAGCGCTCAGCTCCTTACTGCTACATTATTGTAAAGGAGCCGACATCAGAAGGGCATCTGCTGACCAGGACTGGAGAGGGTTGACTTATAAGTGCAAGAAGTGGAATCCTGTTGGCTGGTCAGGTGGTCCATGAGGAAATGTTCATTGTCCTAGTACTCAAATGAGCAGGACACCAAAAGCTCCCTCCAGGACCAAAGCTCAAATCAGTGCGCCATTTGGGTCACTCTCAACTCCTCATAAGTGGGTCTTTGTGCGACAGCAGGGCCCTGTCATTACAGAGGCTCCCAGCCCAGGATGGTCCTCCGTCTGCCTCTGCATCTGCACTGCTCCAGATGTTTCTGTGACTTACCAGCAGATCTCTCTGATCACAGCCTCATATGACAGCTGTTGTCTAAATACCTAACATGGGACCCATGGGACTGGAATTTGGGAAGGGCTCAGCTGAGCGATTTTGGCTCTAGCCTCTTATCATTTCAGCTGCAGAGAGGCGCTGAAGCCACTGGGAGCTGGCCAGCACTCCCCTTCTCCTTGTACTCTCAGAATCCCTCGAAGGAGTCACTCGGGGTGGGCCAGCTTGGACTTCCTCATAGCATGGTGGATCAGGGCAGTGTTTATGCGCCAGCCCAAGGCTCCAAAGGTAAGAGTCCCAAGAGAATCAGTCAGAGTGCCATTATCTCTAGGGACCAGTCCAGAAGCTGCAGTAGCACTCTTGGTCTTGAAAGTAAATCATGGGAGTCACATTTGCTGCAAGATTATCACAGCCATCTTTGGAAAATATAACCTGCAATAGAGCTCCAGTGGAAAACAGAGATCACACCCAAGTTAGATCACCTGAGGCACGTGAAGAAGCAGGCAGGGTGTAGGAAACTACGTGTGGTGTCAGGAGAGCATTTGGGACAAAAACATCAACCCAGATCCCAATGGGAAGAAAGGGCCTAAAGCAGAGATCACAGGGACTGGGGAGAGTTCAGGGAAGACCCCAAACAGTAAGGAAGGTGTTCACACCCCCAACTGTGCCCCAGACAGCTGTGACCCCACACTTTATCTTATGAGTAGAAGCTTCAGGGGAGTCCTCGGTTGTGGGACAGGGTGTTGTTCACATACACAGCCTGGAGAGCGACCACGCAGCATCTTAAGGTGCTGGTGAGAGTTGATCTGGATGGATGAGAATCCCTGGCTGTGTCCCAATGGCCCACTGTCCGACTGTCAGTCCAAGTGGCCTATGACGAGCACCACAGCCAGTGTTCCCCAGAGCAGGGCCTGTGCAATCCCCAGGACTGAGTCCTTATCTGGCTAAGTGGCTCTTCCATGCCTAATTCTGGTTTTTCATCTATTTTTCCAAGTAATCTACTCTTATTGATTGCATAAAATGTAAGCTCAGAAGTTCAGGTTCTGATAAGTCCCCACCCTTGACTTTGGAAACTCAAAGGCCAAGATCTGACTTCCTCGTCCTCTGTCTTCTGGACTCATTCATGTCCCCCACGGCACATTGCGTGGAAGTTTGCTCTGGCAGGTTTGGGGGCCAGGGAGGGTCACAAGCCAGATGGTCATGGTGGACAGAGGGGTACCTCAGAGGAAAGGGTCAGTTATCACAGTGCAAACCCAGAGGCTTACAAACCCCAAAGTGACTTAGGAGGGTGACCAAAAAAAAATTACCTTGGGCTCTCTGCAGCAGGTGTGGGTGTCCAAGGAGCATGAAGAGGGAAGCAAATTCGAGGAAAGGGAGTCTAACATGCAGGCAAAGCGGGGTGTTTGTGTGGGGAGGAAACAAGCCTCAGTGAGCGAGGAGCCAGGTGAGCGAGGAGTCTTTCCCTGTGCACAAAGCCCTTGATGCAGGGAGCAGCCTGTGCTGTCCTTTAGAGCCATCAACACAGCGACAGCTCTCTGGACACTAGGGCTCAGGTCAAGGACTCACATTAGGTGCTAGCTAACCTGGCTTCCCGGGACCTGGCTTCCATCACTGCCCAGCATGCCAGGCCCCTGTGTAGCTGCAGCCCCTCCTGGACCCCAGACCTTTGTTCCTGTCCCATGGGCCTTTGCCTGCATGTCCCAAGAGCCCCTGAATCAGCGGGTCCCACGTACAACTCTTCCGGTTCTCCTTTCTGTCCCGCACAGCCCCTCGATGTGCTGTAGCCCCCCAGGACAGAAACCTCCTTCTCCTGGACATCCCTACTCCCTTCCTCCTGACCTCATGTCCTGTCCACTGTCCCCAGGTGACTACAGGCAGATTTCTCTCCTTGTCACCTCTCTGGGGCTGCCCAAGGCCAAACCCCAGTCACTTCTTGGGTAGAGACTCCCCACAATGTGATAGTTGCTCCCCCTATACTAAATCCCTGCAGCTGCGGTGCCTCACAGCCCAGCTCAGACCATGGTCTCTTCAAAACACTGACTCTGATTCTATTTCTCCTTTAAAGACCTCTCTGGCTGTCAGGGGCCAAGAGAATCCAGGAAAGCTCTTGTCACCTGGGGCCCCCAAGTGGACCCCGGCTACTCTTCCAGCCGTGTCCCCTGCAGCCTCTGTCATGCAGCACTGCTGCAGGAACACACCCCCCCAGGGGGAAGTAGGCTGGGTGTGGGGACCTGGCCAGGTGTGGGGACCGGGCTGGGTGTGGGAAATGCAGAAGGGCCTGGGTGACAGGAAAGCCTGGATGCCAGTGTCTCGAGGGCAGGGAGGAATGTTCTCAGCCCTGGGGCCAAATAAAAAGGCACAGGCTACTAAAGAGCTGCTGGAATTGCCAGCGCTTAGACACTAAGAAGTCTTCAAAGAAACTAAAAATCAAGGAAGGTCTCAGTTTTCAAGGGGCTGCCCTGGGGGTTCTCAGGAGGGGCATTTACAGCTTTCTCCCAGGATCTAAGGTAGAAGATCCTCATTTCTTCCTCTTGCAATTTGCTCAGCTTCAGGGAGAGCTAGGAAAAGCAGTTGAATTGGAGATCCTTACTAAACACTCCAGAAAGAGAGAGAGAAGAAAGAATTCAAGGGCCCGGCATGGTACTGCACACCTGTAATCCCACTATTTAGGAGGCTGAGGCAGGAGGATCTCTGCAAGTTCAAGGCCAGCCTGGGCTGCATAGTAAGCTCAAAGCCAGCCTGAACTACACAGCGAGACCTTCTATCAAAGACAAAAAATAAACAAAAGACTGGATTCCTTTGTCCAGGCCCCCATACACTCACCTACATATATTCAGCCTCAGCCAGTACAAAGATTAACCCTCTCTGTATTTACCTACCTTTCCATTTTACTTTGTGACTCTCCTCATCATCCTCTGTTTATTTTTCCTTCTCATTCTATCTGCTCAGCCAAGCATGGCACACACTGGTCCGGTGACTTTCCAGCCTCTTGACTCAAGTGTCCAGAGCATTTCCTGCCCCTGGCTCCACTCAGGAGCCGACCCTCCTCAGCCAGGACTCCAGCAACCCGCAGACCTCGGAGGCTGCACTGACTACGCCCTGCCCAGCCCTGAGGAGAAGCTGTCCCCCACACAGATCCACCAGAACTCCAGCTTGCTTCCACAGTGGTCCCTGTTTGAAGAACCCTATTCCTGAAACTAGCTTTTAAATATTTTAAATTTGGCTTTTTGAGACAGGGTCTTGCTATGTAGTTCAGGCTGGTCTTGAACTCACTATGTAGCCCAGGCTGACCTCAAATTTGTGGTGATCCTCCTGCCTTGGCCTTCTGAGTGCTGGGGTTGCAGGCATTCTCAACATCACATATCCACTTTGAAGACGTTTGTGGTGGATTAACTAATGGTCAGTTTGTAACACTCCGCTGAACTGAATCAGTGTGGTTCTGGGTGTGGAAGGCCCACCTGAGAATTACTGTTAACAGTATAAAAGCAGAACTGCAGGGGAAGATGGAGTGCTGTTGATTCTCCTGGAGAAGCTTGTCATACTGGTTTTTCTGTTATGAATTTGGTTGTTCTCATTATTGGAGGAGCTTGGGTCCTCACTGTCGCTGAGGATGGCTGTGGTTCTCTTCGGGGAAGCTCTGGTCTTTAGCTTGAGCATCATTTCCTACCTCCAGGGAAGACTCTTCAGCCTGCTGGCATAGACCCTTCATCCTGAAGTCCTTTCCAGCCTCCACCACTGACCTTTGGGCCACCCCAGTGCAGATCCTTGATACAGACTTGCAGGAGACATTGTTGTGGGCTCTAGGCCTCCAGCTGGACTCATGGGGGACATTGCCATGGGCCCTGGCACGGCAAATGGACTCATGCAAGACACTGGCTTGGGATCCAGGCCCTCAGCTGGATTCTTTGGGTCTCTAGTGTGTGGACAGATCTCTCCCACTCTTCTGCACTGACTTTTTGGATGAATATTATAAAGTAATCCTATCAATTATGTGTCCTGTATTAAAATTATTCCCTCACCAACCCTGACTACAACATTCTTGGGTCAGTAGACTCCATGATATGGATTTTAGTATCCAAATATTCCCAGAGAGCAGGATACTTACAAGTCTCCAAAGACAAAAACATCTGGACGGAAAACGGAGCTCGCCGCTTCAGAAATGACGTCTGGACGTCACTGTCGTTCAGGGGGCCTGAGAATCATCTGACCCCAGCGCCCCGGTGCCCTGGAAGCTCTGCAGCCTGCGGAGCTGCATGCGATGGTGAAGACATCGCCAAGGATCAGAGAAGGATCAGACATCAGCCAGGAAGGCCCCGAGCCGCCTGAAGCTGGAGAGCTCACAGAAACTGGAAATCCAAGGCGGGATGGAGACACGCTGTCCTTTCAGGTTTGACTTTATCCACCAGCCTCAGGCAATACCAGGAAGGAGCAGGAAGAAAGCTTTCAGGCGGGTTGCAGCCCTGAGCCATCCGGTAAGCAGGGCACCGAGCCACGCCAAGCGGAGCACTGATCAGCGAGTATGGGTCTCCGCACAGCTGCGTCAGCCCAGGGGATGGACAGAAGGTGGGGGAGCGAGAAAACCCGACTCCTGGGCTGTGGCTTCTGCTGTGCTCATGCTTGGATCCATGGGGAGACGGAGAGGTCAGCTGGGGCAGGGGAGGTGGCTCTGAGCCCCTGCCCACAATGCCTTCCAGGTTGAGCTGTTGGGCATGACTTCATTTCATTTTTGTTTTCATTTTTGTTTTGTGAGACAGGGCCTCGCCACGCAGGTCAGGCTGATCTTGACCTCTCTATGTAGCCCAGGCTGGCCTGGAACTTGTGGCAGACCATCTTCTAGGAGACGAAGGGAAACCCACCAGGGACCATCAGCGGGGTGACCAAGAAACAAGCAACCACCACCTCCCAGCACAGGACGGGCAGCAGTTCCCAGAACTCTCAGGTCAACACGGCATGGAGCTACAGGAAGGAGAGTCCCGGAGAGCAGAGAGGCTGACAGGCTGGAAAGAAGGGACGGGGCCCAGCGCTGGTTTAATTTAGACAAGGCTACGGCTTCCAGCATCTGGACGCGGGTGCTCCCTGCTGGGGATAGGTCGCCCCTGACCCGCTTCCCAAATCAGTCCCTGCTCCTGGCAGACGGCCCTGGTCATCAGGCATGGGGCCCACTGGCCACGCAGCCCCCTTCCCCGGCCCTGGGGCCCACACACAGCTCTACCTTGAAAATGAAATCTGCCGTGCGCACCCCTTCCCTGCAACCTCCCCCTCCAGGGAGCCCTCCCCTCCATGCCCCAGGTGCTGCCTGCACATTTCTGGAACCCATGCATGCAGGCCGCTTCATTTTTTATTTTTATTTTTTGTTCTTTTGAGACAGGGTCTCGCTATGCAGTTCAGGCTGGCCTTCAGCTCACTTTGTAGCCCAGGCTGGCCTCAAACTCACAACGATCCTCCTGCCTCAGCCTCCAGAGTGCTGGGATTACAGGCCTGCACTGCCACACCCAGGTCTATGACACTTCTGATTCTCCCTGCATCCCACTAATTCCTGTTGCTGTCCCAACCCCAACCCTCTCTCTCTCTTTCTGCTGTGTCCCAGGATCAGTGCTCAGAGATGTTGGACTTCCTCCCAGCCAGTGTGCACAGGAACAAAGGACTCCTCTGGGCTGTATACCGAGGTAGCTCCACCTCTACCGCTGGCCTCTGCCACAGCCAGGGTGCCTGGAGCTGCTGAACCCACCTCTGGGAGGCCCCAGCCTGTCTCCTGGACACGGAGTCAGAGCCGAGCAGGACCTGGGATGTTGGCCACCATCTGCTTCTCATTTCCCAGCATGCTCTGATGCCCATACTGCCTTTGCTTCTGCTGGCCACCTGCATCTCCCTGACAGCGAGGATTTGAAGCCAGCCTGGGCTACACAGCGAGACCTGGTCTCAAAAAGTCCAAAAAAGGACCAGGGATATAGCTCAGTGCAAAGGCTCCAGACTCAATCCCCAGTATTGAAAATAAAAATTTAAAAAGAGGTAGAAGCTGGTGTAAGAACAGGATGCAAAGAGACTGTCTGGAGAAGCCACATTCAGCAAGTGCAGAGGTTGCCCAGTGTGCGAGGTGCTGCAGATCCATCCGTATCTGTGCTGTGCGGGCGCTCTGAAACAGAGAGAGTCCCACAGAAACAGCTGTGAACCCCAAAGAGATCGTGTCATTGGTAAAACAAATGTGCTTTTCTTACTTCTTCCCCAATGATTTGATGGTTATTTTTCTGAACTTTATTTCTGTCAGAAGCCAGCAGTAGGGGGGCACACCTGTAATCCCACCACCCGGCAGGCTGAGGCAGGAGAATTACAGGTTGAAGGCCAGCCTGAGCTATGTGATGAGACCCTGTCTTTAAAAAAAATAAAATAAAATACATCCCAGAGATGAAGTATTTTTGTCTTGGAAAACAAACACTTTCAGAAAGTCCATGTGGGCCCAGGAGATAAAACTGAAAAGCACCCCCGGCTCAGAATATCTCAGCTGGCCAGACCCAGAGCCGCCTGCAGTCTTTGGGTGACCCTGGCCCATCTGGGTCTCTCCACTCCAGAGGGGCAGGCAGAAGTTTATTACCCAGTGGGCCATTTGCCTCATTCACTGAGGACAAGAGAAGGTGGATGTGCCAGGGGTCTCCGCACAAGAGCACGGGTGGAGGGGGAAGTGGGGAGACTGCACCCAGAGACAATTCAACCAAATACATCCAGACTAGCAAAATCCACATTTTATCTGCAGGGTGCAGGGTGGACAGGCAGAGCAGAGGTGGGATGGATTGTGTGAGACAAGATCTGGACCCAGAAAAAAACTTACACACACACACACACACACACACACACACACACACACACTTTGTGTTAAATTAGACTTCATTTCCACCCCTTGAGGCAGGAATTGTAATCTTACTGAAATTACAGGGTGAAGCCAGGGTCAGTGCAGCATCCAGCCAGCTGCAGTGCAAGCATGCCGGGGAATTCACTAGGGAAGCAGCTTTGGCATGTTCAGGATTCAGGATCCTAGCACGTTTTCCCCTTAAGAGGCCAGGGGACCCATGGAGATCAGGAATGTGGCTTGTTTGTTTTTCTTTTGAGTCAGAACCTGGGTGGGACGGGAGACCCAGAGCTGCAGGGACAGGAGTGAGCCTTGGGTACCGCTGCCCTGCCTGTCTCCAGCCCTGGCTACTTGAACCCATACATTCTCTGTAACTGCTTTGAATTTAGTGACAGGAAAGAGAATCAGGCTGGGTCACTGTGAACTTAAATCAATCGCTTCTTTGTAGACCCCAGTTAGAGGGGTCTGGGCAAAGTGGGAGACTAAGCAAACACTGTGGTTCTTACATTATTCTGATTCCCTTGACCCTCAAACTTCCTACCATTTTGGTTTGGGGTATTTGTAAGGCCAGGGAATTGACCCATGGCCCCTTGAGTTCATCAGTGGAGACATGGTGATTTGGGCAAAGAGGTGGAGTTAATCAAGACAGTAATCAAAGGCTGCTTTTCAGGACCAGGACCTTCATACAGTTAAACTCGGGTTGTGGAGAATGCACTACAGCTTGGATCATCAGGGATCCCAAAGGTCCATGTGGTAAAGGCTTGGTTTCTAGTGTGGAGTCTCTGAGAGGTGGTAGAACCTTTAAGAGGTGGGGCCCAAGGCAAGGTTTTTAGGTCACTGGGGGTGTGGCCAGTAGGGAGAACCTAGACCTACCCCCTAGTCACTTCCTCTTCCTCCTCCTTCTATGCTTTCCAGCCATGAGGTGTACAGTGCTGAGATGCTCCATCTCCCCACAGGCCAATCAGTCATGGCCTGGAACCTCCAAAACTGGGAGCCAAAATAAACCTTTTCTCTTTATAAGTTGATGACTTCAGGTATTTGTTATAGCACCAGAAAGCTGACTAACACAGGATGCTAGCTTTGGATCCAGCTTCACTGAGATTGTGACCAGGACAGATCCTCATGTAGGGCCTTGCGCACTTGTGGGTGGCAGGATGTGGTGCGCAGATTCTAAGACACTCCCGTGGTCCATGCCTTACAGCATCCACACTCTTCTGGAATGCCCTCCCCTTGGGAGTGGGCAGGATGGTGACTTGTTTCTAAACCAGAGGAGGTCACCCTGCCTGTCACACTGCATAAGATGTGACACCTATCTCATCACTGTGACAGCCATCTCTGTGACTGCCCCATGCAGGCTTTGATGGAGGCAGCTGCCATACAGAGAGGTCATTGTGGCAGGAACTAAAGTTGGTGTGTGGGTGACAACTCCCCAGAAATAAGGTCTTTTCCAACCTCAAAGAATCCCCAATGTTGTCTACAGCCCGGAAGTGGATCTTTCCCCAGTCAAGCTCCAGATGTGACCCCTCTCCAGCCCACACTGGGATCCAAACCATCTAAGGGACCCAAAAATGGACTTGGCCACGCCAAATGTGGACTTGTGGACTAGTGAAACTGCGAGATGATAGATCCTGGTTGCTTCGAGCCTCTCAGCTTGGTCACTCCACATGCAACAATCAATAACGAATACAGCAGAGTAGACAGAACCTTCTATACCTGACATCCACAAGAATGACCACAACATTCTTATGCACTCAGCATCGCACACAGAACATGACACAGACAAGCCCTTGTCCCTGCCGTCACTGTCCTGTGTGGAGAATCATGCATCTTCTTAGAAACCCTAGGGTGCTTGGTCTGTGCTTAGATTCTCAATTCCCAGGCTCCTGCTGCCGATGGCAAACACCAGATTGGCACACAGAGATCTACGCTCTCACATGCAGCTCCTGCAGTGAACTGAACTTAGGGATCAACCAGGAAGAAAGTGTGTACAGCAGGGAGAGAGTTCCCACAGACACTCTGAGGGGAGAAGCGGGAGGCTGTGATGTGGTCGTTAGGAATGTTGGTTCTGAGAGAAGTGGTCAAATAGAGAGATCTGCCAGGATGAAAGCAGCCAAAGGGACAATCAGTCCAGCCAGAAACTGGGCATGTGAAATAGTATAAACACTGGGACTCGGTCTGGGGATTCCTCAAAACATCAGGTGAGAAATTCCGTTAGACCCAGCTGGTCCCTTCTAGATATCTTCACAAAAGAGTTAATGACATCATATTACGGTGATCCATGAATATTCACATGTACAGCAGCACCATTCATGGCAGCTAAATCTTGAAAGCAGCCTATGTGTCCATCAGCAGATGAATGAATAAAGAAAACGTATTTATACACAATGGAGTACTACTCTGCCATCAAGAAGGATAAACTTGAGTCATGTTTAGAGAATGGATGTACCTGAGACCATAATTTCATAAGTGAAATACATCAGGTGCACAAGCTTAAATATGGCATAGCTTTAAGCCAGGTGTGGTGGGGCATGCCTGTCCTCCCAGCACTCGGAAGGCTGAGGCAGGAGGATTGTTGTGACTTTGAGGTCAGCCTGGGCTACAAAGTGAGCTGAAGGCCAGCCTGAACTGCATAGCAAGACCCTGTTTCAAAAAGACCAAAACTCATGTGGTTTCTCTTACATGGTTTCTCTCTTACATGGTTTCTCTCTTACATGGTCTCTCTCACATGGTTTCTCTTACATGAAAAACCCAAGGTATAAATAAAGAGCAAAATAAAAGATAGATAACAGAGAATGGGAAGACAGGTCTCTCACAAAAGGGAAGGGGAACACGAGGCGTGGGGGGAGGGAGGAGAGGGGGTGGGACAGAGCTACAGGGTGTTTGTGCCTGAGCCAGCTCCCAAAAGGAAGCCCATCATTCTGTGCAGCAAACATACTGACAGAAAAACAAAAATTGAAAAAAAACAAGAGGCTCCCATCTCCACACTCAAAAGTCTGTCCCCTTATAACCAGGAGCTCAGCAGCCGATAAAGACGCTGGGCCTCTTTTTGTTACACATTTGCACTGACAGAGCGCTAAGCGGCTCAGTAAGTTAACATCAGCGCATCTTGTTCCTTTCTGAGTCTGCTTCTCTGGGATCCTGACGCCCCCTGGGAACAAAATCCACACAGTAGATGGCCTTGTTTTGGACAGGAAAGGAAGGGACCGAAGTCTGGCCAGGATGTGAGGTGGTGGCTGCCGGATGTCCCAGAGTGGCGTGAGGAAATTCAGCACCAGCGTGCGTCTCCGAAAGTGAGAGCCAAGTGCCTCCAAAAGTCCCTGTTCCAACCCGGGAGAACTGGCGGGGTGGCAGCAGAAGCCAAGG
The DNA here is from genome assembly GCA_004027595.1 of Dinomys branickii. Taxonomy (NCBI): domain Eukaryota; kingdom Metazoa; phylum Chordata; class Mammalia; order Rodentia; family Dinomyidae; genus Dinomys; species Dinomys branickii. The sequence goes on along the minus strand of PVLD010000895.1, from coordinate 65,864 downwards.
AGGTCAGAACATTCTGGAAAGATCAGTGCTAGGCCAGGGAGGGAGGGCTTAGTAAATGAATGAATGAATGAACAGATGAACAAATGAAGCCCTGATTACTGCCATAAGGCCTCTCAGCATCATTACCAGGGTTTCTTCTCCCAACACTGAGTCTTCTGGTCTGTCCTGAAAGGAAGGTTTGGGACCAGGCGGACAAGACTCGCCTAAGGACAGACCGTGACCCCAGAAATAAAGACAGCAGGCTGTCCTCTGTTCAAAGTGCCTGGAGCACTTTTTTCCTTGGGATGAGTGAGGTACTGGGCACTGAACCCGGGCCTTCACACTCAGCTACATCCCCAGTTGTTTTTTGAGAGACTCACTGTATTGCCCAGGCTGGGCTCCCACTTGTGACCCTCCTGTCTCAGCTTCCCAGAGTGCTGCATCACAGGTGTGCACCACCACTCCTAGCTGAGGCAGGGGCAGTATGAGGCCCTTCACAAATGAGGAGCCCCCGGGAAAACTTGCAAAACCCCAGCGAAAGCCTAGATGCAGCAAGAGGTGAGCTGACATCACCCCGGGGGTGCACTGACTTAGCTTGCAAACTCTCCTGCACTGTAGCCCCAGCAGACCCTCAGCATCCATCACAGCTTGAAGCAGAGAGCAGAGTCGGGATGCTTGAGGTCCGGCCGTGGACTTGGTGACACGATGGCCCAGTTGCCAGAGAACTCAGAAAATCAAATTTATTTCCTGACCCCAGTCACAGTGCTCTTTGTGCCAAGGTCTCTAACTGTTGAGATTCGGGCAGGAAGTGAAGACCTTTGGGGTATGCAGCCAAAGCCACCCACTTCCTGCCCACAATCTCCAGGCTGGTGGCATGTGGGACACCCACGTCCCCGGGGTTCCCTGCCAGCCTTGGAGGGGTCGTTTCCTGTCTTTCCCTTTCCATTTTCTCCTTCCTCCTTTCTTACAAGCCCTCTTATTCCTCCCTTTCTTCTGCCTCCTCCTCCTTCTCCTTCTCTTCTTCCTGTGATTTTGTGAGGAAATAAATGTTATTTTTAAAGGAAACTAGTAAAAGAGGGGATCCCGTGGAGCGCCTGCTCCCCAAACACACCAGAGCCCTCTTTGTCCACTATGAAGCAGCCTGGGGCCCTGCGCATGTGTCTGCCCTGGAACACGGTCGGGGAAAACGATCACAGAGGCAATCACGATTCATGTTCTTATTATAAATCCACACAGAGCATTGTAATTTGAGCTGTATAACCATAGAAGAAGGAAATCTGTAATAGCAGAAATAGGTGCATTGATTATTAATTCTTCTACCTCTAAAGCTTTGCAAACTTTTTTTTTTTTTGAGGCAGGGTCTCCCTATGCAATTCAGGCTGTCCTTGAGCTCACTTTGTAGCTCAGGCTGGTCTCAAACTCCCAATGATTCTCCTGCCTCAGCCTCCCAAGTGCTAGGATTAGAGGCATGTGCCACCACGCCCAGCCTTGCAAACTTTTCTAAACAATAATATATTGTGCTTAGGCAGAACTCTGTTTTCCTCCACCTCTTTTTAAAATCGTGAGGATATGAAGGTGTCACTTGGTTTTTCAGGGGCCAGAGGAAGTAGCTGTAAGTCAACGCTTTCTGTTTGCTCGCAGCCTTTCCCACCTCTGCACACCAGCTGCCTTTGCACACATGCATGGCCGTGACTCAGTGTTTGTCACTGAATGCTTACACCCGGGGGGAGCAGAGCAAGGCTTCCGGCGTCACAGGTGCTTTCCACCACCTCAAGGGACAGAAATGCATCTGCCAATGTTTTCCTGTCCGGAGCTCTGAGAGCTGAGGTCTGAGGGACACTGGGTGGATGTGGTTACTTGGTTAAGTCTGGGGACGGATGACCTAGGAGCACCAGGGGAATCCATGCTCTCCTCTCTCATCCCTCCACAGAGCCTACAGACTGTAACAATGACTGTGTCAGCCCTGGCGTAGTGCAAAGATGGTGCAGGCTTAGGTGTATGTCAGTCACATGCAGGGGGCTTGGGTGGGATTCCCACCACCCTGCCCTTCTGAATCACTTTGGCAGTCAGCAAATCCTGCAGGTGGGCCCTGGGAACCTGGAGCTTGTCCCAGCGAGAGGAATGACAAGGAAGAAGGGTTTGGAAATCACACCCAGAAAAGCACAGTGTGAGTGGCGGGAAGAGCGGAGCTGAGAGCTGAGGACATGCCGAGGGGACCGAGGAGAGCGTTCCGAGGCCCTGGGAGGCAGCTGGGGAGATGGTGCTCACCAAGAGCCGCCAGCAAAGTTCCTGGATGACAAATGGCCCTGTGGGGCTGCAGCTGCACCGACCGCAGCCCCTTTCTGGCCGCTGAACCGCAGCTCCCAGAGTGGCTTCTTCAAAACCCAGAGCTCATATAACGATAAAATGACAGTTTCAAAGCAGACTGTTCAGTGAGGTGGGCAAGTAGAGCCTGTGTGCCTACCAGCCTGCTCGGTGGACAGCACTTCCATCACCCCCGAAGCTCCCTGTGCCTCTTCCCAGTCAAACACCCCAGCCTGCCCCTGCCCCAAGTTGCTGTTCTGATCTCTGTCATAGTGGAGTAATTGATCGGTTTAGAATTTAAATGAAATTAGGCAGAAGTATTCTGTGTCTGACTTCTATTGCTGGAGGTTCATTCATGTAATTTGCCATTTTTCTTGCTGAGTAGTATTCCCTGATAAAGATCTAACATAATTTGTTTATCCTTGTTGCTGAGTCATAGTATGAGGTTGTTATGGCTTGTGCCTAGGTGTCCCCCCAAACCTCATGCAGTCATAGGTGGGGCTTTCTCAGAGGTGGCTGAATCTAGAGTATGTGATCCAGTGTTAGACTTAAAGGTGCTAGGACTGATTGAGTTGGCAACCCTAATCCCGATAGATTGGGTACAACATAAGGGACAGAAAGAGGGTTGTCTTTCCCTCCCTTAGTGCTTTTGATACCCTGTGGGTACCCTGAACTGTTCTCTGAGATGCCCGTCTGCCATCTGCCACCTTGCCTTGGAACCAGCCAACTATGGTCTGCACAGCCAACCCAGGTACTAAAGCTTTGAAAGTCACCCGAACCCACCAACACGAGAACACTACTGGAGCCGGGAGGTCCTTTAGCGTTCATGCCCCACAGCATCGGAAGCACAGATGGGAAACTGAGGCCCCGGCCAAGAGAACTTCCTGTCCCGGGGTCACAGGGCAGTGACACCATCAGCCTGCAGTCTGCTACGGAGCCCGTGGTGGGCGGTGGAGGCCACCTGTGCTGGGCCTGGCAGCTTAACCCGGTGTTGCCCTGTGCGACTGGTGCGTTTGGAGAGAGGCGGGTTGTGGTCCAGAGTTTGCATGAATTCACCATTCCGCCGGGGCCCTGTGTGGTTGCGGCTCATGTGTTCTTACGCATGCTGTTTATTTTTCTAATTGCTAGGCTCTGGGTATATTCCCGTGTCACTTCCTACACACAGATCTGACACCCTCCTCCTCTCTTCTCCTCCCGCTTCTTCTTCCCCCTCCTTCTTTTTCTTCTTCCTCTTCTGTTCTCTGAACAGTCAAACTAACTTACTTCAGGCAAACCACTCCAGCTCTCACAAGCATCAAGCTAGGCTGTATTCTTATAAGCGGTTGAACGTACCCAACCATCACCCTCCCAACGGTTCTCGGTGGATTTGTTTACAAGGGGGGAGAAAGATGAATTTTGATTTACGCAAATTTGGTGGAAACGCATTCAAAATTAACTTGCAAGGCAGAGGAAATAAAGGCAACCACACTCCTGATTCCCGCTGAGGGGTACGTTAAGGTAATAAAAATCAGAACTGTACTTTAAACATCACAACACGTAGGATCTCCAAAGCACTGAGCTCTTTTCAGAAAGCCCTGGCAGGCAGTGAGGTTGTACAGTCTGCTTTGCGCAGGCGCAGGTGCAGAGATCTGGGGGCAGGGCCTGTCTCCATCCATCCCACTACCCAGCCCTCACCCACCCTCCAACCCCCACCCCCACCCCATCCCCCACAGCCCAGAGTGCCAGACAAAGAGTGGCACCAACACGGACAGAGTTGTCTCTTAATTCATGGTGACATCTATGATCGCAGATTTTTTTAAACATGAGATAGCCATCTCTAGAGTTCCACCAGAGACGCACAGCTGGCACAGAACTTGCAAGAGCTGATGTGAATACATAGGCCAGGCCCCTTCTCGAAAGACAGCAAAGAGCCCCCAATAGAAAGCATTTTCCTTTCCTCAGCGGCCTCTTTCTCAGCTTGACACAGTACATTTTTCTCTGCTGTTTTAATGCCATTCCAAATAATGAGAAATTGGAAATTTTAAATTATTAGCATGAGGTTTACTGTTTATTTTCAAATTCTCCAGCCCCCCAGGTTTAAATATAAATATAAGAACATTTAACTCCTAGATGGAGCCCTCAGAATTGTGGAATTTTCTTTCTTTCTTTCTTTCTTTCTTTCTTTCTTTCTTTCTTTCTTTCTTTCTTTCTTTCTTTCTTTTTCTTTCTTTCTTTTTCTTTCTTTCCTTCCTTCCTTCCTTCCTTCCTTCCTTCCTTCCTTCCTTCCTTCCTTCTTTTCTTTCTTTTCTTTCCCTAAGCAGGGTCTTGCTATATAGTGCAGATTGGCGTTGAACTGACAATGGAACCCAGGCTGGCCTCAAACTTGCAGTGATCCTCCTGCCTCAGCCTCCTGAGTGCTGGGATTATAGGCTCATACCACAATGCTAGGCTAGAATGTTTATTTCACAGCCTCTGTGTGCAGTTGTTTTTTTGTTCTTATTAAGACACAGGCAAGTGTCTCATAACACTAAGCAGGCTGTTTCCTTCTCCTGGTAATGCACCCCCTGTTCCAGCCTTATCCACTGACCAGGCTAAGAGGAAGGACAAGGTCCTAGCTTGCTCCCCTCCATCATCATTTCCAGCGATGAATACAGAGAAGGAAGACACGTAGGAAAGGGTTCAGTGGGGCTCTCGGGTTCTCGTGTTTCTTGGAACCTATGGTTTTCAGTCTGGGTTCTTCTACCTGCCTAAATGTTAAGTGTGGCCTCAGAAGGCTGCCAGTGCTCCTCTCACTCAGCTTGGCAGCAACACATATACTGTCCTCGAGGCCAAGGGAGGTCCGTGTGCCATGGGCACTGCCACTCTGTCTCCCTGCACAGAGGACACACCGTGTAAATGGGGTTGTGTGAAACTGCAATTGCACGCACCTGGCTTGTCCACTGCTGCGCTGAAGTTCCTTACAAAGCAGAGGCTCAAGGTGAAATTGTCCAGGATGTCAAGATGGTGACAGCAGAGACAGCAGACTATGAACTCAGCCTGGGTCCCCTCTGAGCAGGGATCCATGTGCAGGAAGAAGCCATGGTCATGTGCCACAGTCAGCTCCCTCAGTTACAGGGTACAGACAGGTCCCCCAGGCCCAGCTCATGCAGACCATCTGTGTGAGCTCCGGGGGAGCCCTTCCACTCACCCTTCCTCTCACACCCCTGTGAAGGTTCATCTTGGTGGTGACAGGATGAGGAGACCCCTGGAGAGGTGATCAACGGTGAGGGCGGTCAACCCATTTGTTGCCAGTCAGGCTAGGGTTCTTTGGCTCTGTACTGGTGGAAATCGTGAATCAGCAAACTACAGTTCTGCCTGAAGTCCTGGCAGCAGGATGAGCTAGGTCATGCCTCCAACAATTTTTTTTTCATCTTTTGAGACAGGGTCTCACTATGTAGTTCAGGCTGGTCTTAAACTCACTTTTAGCCCAGGCTGGCCTCAAGCTCACCACAATGCTCCTGTCTCAGCCTCCTGTATGCTGAGATTACAGGCATGCGCCTACATGCCAAGTTAACAACAGTTTAGATAGCTAGCTGCTGGTCTCCACTGCTGCCAGCCTTCACCACCTGAACGCTGACTTGTGGTCTCCGGAGCGCTTTGGTATTAATAGCTGAGTGGTTTTCTTTTTTTTCTTCTTCTTCTTTTTCTTTTCTTTTTTTCTTTCTTGCCTTTATTTGGAACTAACCACCCTTTCTGCATTTACTCAGGATAAAAATCCCAAGTAGATTTATAAGACTGTTGAGCCCATACTCCTGGAGAAATAAACCAGGAGCAGGTTTACGGAACACCAAAGTGAGTCTTTTTACCAGGGCCCAAGACGCAGCTCTTGGGTCACAACACAGGAGGGAGCTCTCCTAGACCAAACCCCAAGATGTGAGGGCCAAGTGCCGCTTATATAGCAGCTGTGGGCCTGTCAGCGAGGGGCAGGGTTGAGAGCTTGCTGTGCATGTTGGGTGTGCAAACAAGAGGCCCAGGTCCCACCTTTCATGTTCTTAGCCACTTTGGGACCCCTTCCCTTCTTCAAAAAGGCAGCAGTGTCCTCGGAAGTGCCAGGAGTGGGGAGGAGCACTGCTTGCCTGGCTGGCCGCACTCATGTGGGAGTGCAGAGCAGCAGTGTGATAGCCAGGGAGGACACCAAAGCAAACCACCCCAGGCCACTGGGGGGCAAGGGGAAGGGCCTGCGGGTTGCCTACCAAGGCCCACACACCCCCTCCTGCAGCCAGCAGGAAACAGAGTCAGGCGCCTTTCTCTGTCTCACACTAGTGAGTTAGCAGCTGAATGGGCTGTGAAGGGGCCTGCATGGAGGAAGTGGGGTGTGGGGCCTGACCTTGGGGCCAAACTTGGTCCCAAGCCCCTTCCTCTCTGACCCTTCCTCCACTCTCTTCTTCCTGGCCTGCCTGAAGGGAGGCCTTGTCCACCACACCCATCTACCCTGAGATTCTGCCTCCCCTCAGACTCCCAGTAATGGAGCCAGACTGAAACCTCGGAAACTGTCAGCCAAATAAAGCCCTTCGGTTTGGGACAGGAGGCATGTTGTCCCAGCAGCTGGAAAGCAGACTCATACAGCTCAGGCCCAGTTCAGGCCCAGGGAAGCATCCTGCACGCAGAAGAGGAGATCCAGGGCCTGCCCCACCCTGAGCCTCGTGCCTGGGCTGTAACCAGAGTGGGGACGGGCAGGGCAGGTCCAGCCAGCTGCCCACAGCCAGAGCGTTGCAGAAGTCCTATCGCGGAAACGCGATGATAAGCAGACATCATAGGGAAATCCGGAGGGCCATCGCAGCCTGGTGAGGGCCTGCTTTCTCTGAGAAACAGAAAACATCCCTAAAGACATCTCCTCATGTGCACATGCGCGCGCGCACACACACACACGCGCGCGCGCGCGCATTCTTGATCTAAGACCCTGGGCACAGCACATATAGTGGAAAGAGGCTGTCACAGCTTTGGTTCCTCCCGGCTGTGTGACTGTGGGCCTCCAGGACCTACCTGCAGAGTGGCAGTCAGGACCCCTCGGCCCAAAGTGGGGCGTCTGTGAGGTCGGAGAGCGGGGCCCACAGCACCAGGGCACAGGCTGTAAATACCCTCCCTGGCCTGGCCACCGCAGCCAGGGTGCACACTCCCCAGCCTGCAAAGACGCCGCCGTCAGGAAACTCCAGTCTGGGCAGAGTGATTTACAAAGCCCGCTCCAAAGTGGAGTCAATTAAGGTCAGCTTTCTATGTTGCTAAACAACAGGGGATTCTGGGTTCAGGACGGTTGAAAGGCAGCCCAGCACACCCCTTGAAACCCGGCTTTTGAGAGGGTTCAAAGGACCGCGAAACAAAAGCTGCTCTTTGTGATGTGTTCACTCCTCCCGCATTGTCCTCTTTCGCCCTCCGAGGCCCTTCCTGTAAAGAAAGGGGCTGCTAATGTGCCAAGTGGGAGTTGAAAACTTTCTGGGGGCCTCATTACAGAGCGGCTGAAACGCGGCAGAAGTGTTTCCCACCCATCAGCATAAATAGCAGAAAAACTCTTCCCCAAACAAAGCAGGTTCCATCTGCCCCCCTGTGTCCTCACCTTGACTTCAAATGGCCAGTCCCCCCCCAGCACCATCCCTGGCTGCCCGACACCCTGCTCCAGAGCAGGAAATGCCCACCCGGAGCCACATGTTTATTCATTGCGGGCCCCTCCTTGCGATGGAGTCGCCTCTGCATTGTGGTCCCTTGATTTCTCCACAGGCTTGACACTGATGGCACGGAGAGGCCCAAAAGCGAGCCCTAGCTCCTAGCGCCCTGCACCTAGTGAGTGGCTTGTTCCAGTTAATTAGGTTTGTTCTGCCTTTTTTGCCCTGGGTGCATTTTGTGAGGTATTGGACTGTGGGATTGAAGAGTCATTAATGACCCAGGCCTGCCGCTGACAAGGTGGCTTCGACCATGCCGTCCACTTCCCCGGTGCTGCCGGAGCCCAGGCCTGGTCCACTCGGCATCACCCACTGGGGGTGGGGGATAAGGACAGCACCACAGGCCCTTAGCAAGGATACACTGGCAGCAGGACAGCATCAACAGCTTGCAGTGGCCCAGGAGAGGTGGCTAGGGTCCACAAGAGCACTTCACAGAGCAAGACTGGACAGCAGGACAGAGCTGAGTGGCGCAGGGACCTCAGACACCAGCCACCTGGCCCAGAGATTCGCTACGTCCTCCACTCTTTCATCTCTCTCTTTTTTTGAGCAGGGTCTCACTATGCAGTTCAGGCTGGCTATGCACTCGTTATGTAGCCCAGGCTGGCCTCAGATGCACAGTAATCCTGCTGCTTCAGCCTCCCAAGTGCTGAGGTGGCAGGCGTGCACCTCCACGCCCAGCATGGACCTTTTATTTAATGCTGTATTTTGAGCCGGTGTCTAAGTTGCTGAATTGCCCAGCCTGGGTTTGAAACTGTGACTGTCTTGCCTCAGCCTCTCAGAGTGCTGGGGTTACAACTTTGTGCCATCCAACCCCAAAACACTATCTTGCCATTGAATCTAATCTGAGCTTTTTATTCAGAGTAGTGTAGTTTATTTTTTCTGATGCCAAAGAGCGAACCCAGGGTCTGACACATGCACGTACTGTCGCACTGAGCTACCTGCCAAAGTCCCAGCTCTAAGCATTTCGTAACCACTCAGCAGAACTCACAGAGTTGCAATTGGCCACACGGAGCACTCTGTGGCCTCAGAGGGGGTGGGAGGAGAGTCCTTCCCACTTACCAAGAGCTGGGAAGCCTCAGCACTGTGAGGTGGTTTGCAGACTCAGTTTAACTGGTTCCAATATGGTTTTCTTCAGCAACACAGGACAGCGCGCAGCAGTCATCCCTGCTTAGCCAACACCATGGCTCCTGAAGTGGGTTATCACAACCCTGTTCTTATGACAAAGAGAAGCTAAGCAGCTCGCTCGCAGTGTGTACTCTCCCCTTCTGTGACGACCTCAGACAGGACGGGGAACATTCCCTAGACTCAGCTGATCCCCTCACTTTTCACTACTGCTTATGTAAATCATAAATTTAAAGCTTAGATCAAGCTGGGTGGGGCGGTGTACACACCTATTATCCCAGCACCCGGGAGGCTGAGGCAGGAGGATCGCTGCAAGTCCACCGCCAATCTGGGCTCCATAGTGAGTTCAAGGCCAGTCTGAACTGCATATTTCTATAAATAAATAGACAAATAAATAAATAAATGCTTAGGTCAAACAACAGATTATCTCAATTTATTACATTGTTTCCTCTTTATCTCTTAATTTTCCGATGTTTCTCTTTGCCACCATTTTCCCACTGCTTGTCTTCATTTAGTCTTTCATTAACACAGCAAGCATTTATTGAGCACCTATGAGGCCAAGCGCTGGGAAGATGTGATGTACAAGGCCTCCAGACCTCCCTTTTGCATGAACCAGAGCAAACTTGGAAAGACAGGAAAGTACAGTGACAGTGACCTCAAGACGTCAGAGTCCCGGGCATGCTTGGCACCAGGCAGAGAGGGGCACTGGTCTGGCCCACAGCAGAGCAGAGCCCCTGGCCAGGCTTCGGCCCCAGAGGCCTCTGCTGGAAGAGTCGATCAGCTAAACAACCACAGAAGGACTCGGAGCTGCGGTGGAGCCTGCACTTTAATTACTGCTTAATACCAAGGAAACAAAGGAAGGCAGAAGCAGACAGTCACCAACTCCAGGAAAAGCAAGCGCTGGTCCTGCAGGGCTCCGTTATACGGATCACTTACATTTTCATAATGCAAACGGGAAGCACTGAGTAAACAACATTAACATAACAGCCGTGGGGGGCGGATGTGCGCTGGAAAGGAGTGCATTAGAAGGGGAGCCTGAGGCGCGGGCCAGAGAGCTAAATCCCCTGTCCCAGTGGGAATTAAAGAGTTAAGGCTTCAAGCGACAAAGTCCCAACTGGAACTCAGTGTTGGAGCCGATCCTCATGGAGCAGTTTGGCTTTTGGAGTTATGTGCAGGTCTAATTTTGATAGACGGAAAGGTTAAAATTAAAAGGTCATGAATTCATTCCGTTTCTTGGTTTATACTTTACAGTACTTCGGATTGAAGTACTGGGACTGTTGCTACATTCCCAACCCTTTTTATTTTTTTTAATTTTGAGACAAGGTCTCCATAAGTTGTCCAGCCTGGACGCAAAACTTGCGATCCTCCTGCCTCAGCCTCCCAGAGTACTGGGAGTATACATGTGAGCCACTACGACCTGCTAATTTAATTTTTAAAGTAAGATATTGCATTTGTGGTCAAGCAGCTCCCCAGATTTTTGGCAGGTGTCAGCAGAGGACTGTTCAACATCTACAGGGACAGGCTGGTCCTTCTGCAGCCACTGTCACATGCGGGGCAGAGCCAGGGAAGGAAGGGATCCAGGAATAGGGATGCTTTGGAAGCAGGAGCAGGAGGCAGGATGTTGGAACGATCCCCCTCGGTCCTATTTGCTACGAGGACTGGACTAGGAAGTTAGCCCAAGCTGGACCTAGTTTGAACTCAGTTTCATCCTTACAAATCACACGAATCAGGACAGTACGTGCCACCTTCAGGGCCTTTTTTTTTTTTGTCTTTTTAAGACAGGGTGTTGCCATGCAATTCAGGCTGGCCTTGAGCTCACAATAATCCTCCTGCCTCAGGCTCCTCAGTGCTGGGATTACAGGCATGTGCCACCACGCCTGGCCATAGCCTGGCTTTGCACATTTATAAAAGAGAAAATAATATCTCTCCTCTAGGGTTGCTTTTATGGGGGATCAGCCACACCTACCCATGAGACACCTAACAGACCCTGAACAGAAGCTGGTCCTCAAACATACATGAACAGTGATTCTTGTTTCTCCAAAGTGTAGAAAATACAGTGCATGCACAGCTGATAGAGTCAAATGTACACAATGACTTTGCTGTTGTTCTTAAAACAGGATCTCATTATGTTGCCTGAGCTGGCCTTGAACTCCTAGACTCAAGTGATATTCCTGCCTCAGCCTCCTGGGTGACTGAAACTATGTGCAATGTCACCACACCCAGCTAAAGAATATGAACAATCTGCATCCTCAAAACCTAAAGCAAGCCAGACTCAGGAAATTTCTTCAGAGATTTAACACAAAGCAGGGTTGATAGAACCTGGCATGAGAGTACATGCCAACACTCTGGGAGGCCGAGGCAGGAAGGTCAAAAGTGGGAGCCCAGGTGTTTCTGTCTCTCTTCCCCACAAAACCTGACACAGGTGCCTTAGTCCTTCCCCCTGATGCTGCACTGCCCCGGCTCCCTGAATGCAGCACCGCAAAGGCCTTGCCGTCCACCCTCCTCCTAGCAAGTGCAGAGCCACCTTCCTGTCTGTCCCTAAGACCCAAGGCTGTTTAAAAAAAAAAAAATGTTTCCATAACAAACAAAAATCTGACTGAGAGTTAGGAAAGAACTCAGCAGAGGCTGGCTTCCCAGACTTTCAAGGGTGGAAATGAGTTCCCCAGAGAGGAAAATTAAAAAAAAAAATCAATATAAATGCTGTTTACTTGCAGTATTTTAGAGAGGAAGCTGGGGGCTGGGGAGCAGGAGAAGAAGAGAATCATCTGAACAAGAGAGTCATCATTCAGAAGCTGCTACGACACAGGAAGTAGACACTTGTAGGGAGGCCTGATCACTTTTTATGGGTTGGAAAAGAAGGTGGATGTGGAGAGTCCTGACAAGACTCGCACCTATGCTCAGAGAACACACCCAGGTCACAGCGCTCCATGGCGCCATGCGTAACCTCCACAAAACCTCCCGGTGTAATCACCACGACGGGGGAGAATTCAGTGTACACATAAATATAGATGCATACATATCCATATTTCTTATGCTTATTTTTGTGCAGTGCTACGGGTTGGACCCAGGACCTTATGTCTGCCAGACATATGCTCTACCACTGAGCTACACTCCCAGCCCAATAATTAATTTATAACCACCGCTAAAATTGTATCAGTGAAGTTGTAGCTAACATGCATTGAGTTCTTGGACATCGTGTTAGTTACTTTGCATGCGATCCTTATTTAATTCTCAAAATGGATCCACAAAGGAATTTCAACAGTGAAATTTCCTGAGTCACAAGTAAAATGAGGCTTCAAGTGGCAAGCTGCTAGGGTCAAAGCAGGACTCAGAGGCACGAAGCGACCCGGATACCACTTTATGATGGCACCATTATCTTAAAGTATGAATCGGTGTGCTTTTCCCCTTGAATTTTCATAAACCCTCCAGGCAGGCAGACAGTGCTGCCTCGGGCTTCCTGTGGGGCAGTGCACAGACCACAAGCCAGGTCTCTGGCTGTGTTTTGTAGAATCCATAGTGGTGAGCAAGCCCGGCATCCCCCTCTGGAGTAGCTGGGGAGGACAGCGGAGAGGGGCCTCTCCCCATCCGGGACAGAGGGAGCGCCAGGCACAGCCTCTGTGGTTCCAGGAGCTGCAGAGCCTTCGGAGGGGCTCCCGCAGAGACAGGGATTGCGTGTTCTTCCCCGGAAGATGGGGCAGGAGCTAAAGAAAGCAGCGTTTGTTCCACAAATGCATCTGTGTTCTGCTTTGCACCTACTGCAAAATCCCACGCCGAGTGGGTGAGCAGCTCCGCACTATTTGCTGTCTGTTGGCGGAGTTTGGCCCAAGTGATAAGTGTCATTGCTGATGATTGTGTCAGTTTGAGGAACGCCCAGTTTGACTCAGCATGGTTCTGGGTGAGGAAGGCCCACAGCAGGGAGGACTGGGGCCAGAAGAGTGTTAAAGGGAGCCCGGGAAGGAAAGCCGCGTTTGTTTCCCCAGAGCAGGAGCTCCAGTCTTACCTTCACCCTGGACGTCATCTGGCTTCTGGTGCAGACCTGGAGGGACGCTGAGAGGAGCTCCAGCCTGCGACGGGATCCTGGGGCTCTCCACCGCACACAGACCTGTTGTGCTCTCCCACACCCGACTCTGTGGGCGCACTGTAAGCCAATCTCTAACTGTGCATACATTTGTATAACTTGCCTTAAATCCGTTTCTCTGGTAAGCATTGCCTGATACATCAACCCTAGAGGAGAGATATTATTTTCTCTTTTATAAATGTGCAAAGCCAGGCTATGGCCAGGTGTGGTGGCACTGTATTTTCTACACAGGGTGCGGGATGAGCAAAGCTGAGATCACCCAGCTTCGCCTCATCTGCTGCATGGAGTAAACTAGTTCCTTGCACTGTGAGCATCTTCTTGCTACCTGACCCCAGCTGGGGTAACCCTGGGGCTCAGCCTGCCAGCCCCAGGAGGGGCCGGCACACCTGGCCAGGGGCAGCAGGACCCGTCACCGTGCAGAGAAAACTCCTGCCCAGACACACAACCCCCAGCGCCACCACATCATCTGCTCCCAACATTTAAACTCTTTTTATTGTTTATATTTTTGAAACAGGGTCTCACTTTGCACTCCAGGCTGGCCTTGAACTCACTGTGTAGCCCAGGCTGGCCTCAAACTCACAGCAGTCCTCCTGCCTCAGCCTCCTGAGGAATACAGGCGTGTGCCACCACGCCCAGCTGAACCCCTTCGCTTGGAAAGGGAATTAATGCTCGGAAACAGTGCTCAGGCTCCCTTACACTTCTCTGGCCCCCCTAGTGATGACCCAGGGGCTGAGATAAGAAGATCACAAATTGTGGAGTCCAGTCTGGGCAATTTAACAACTTAGTGAAATCCTGTCTCAAAAATAAATAAGTAAATAAAAGGGGCTGGGAATATAGCTTAACGCAAAGCCTCTTCAATCAATGCAGATATAAACCCTGAGACAGACAGATACATGGACCTGGGTTTGAATCCGATCCTCCAACAAACCAATTCTGTGACTTCAGGCACTTAATTTCTCTGAACCTTAATTTCCTCGTGTGACAAGCAGGGATCACAAGACCCACCTTAGGTGTATTTGTCAGGACCCACTGGAAGTCACCCGCCTGGTGAATGTCAGTGCTCAGGAGCCCTTGCTTCGGCCCTTCTCCAGGCTCTTAATGGGGTCATCCCACCTTCGGAGACCTTTTGATGTGACTGCAGCGAGGGGAAAGCAGACGTGAGCTCGGGGCCAGCCCCTGCCTCCCACTCACCTGGTCACCGAGTCCACACCATTTCCGGAAGCCTAGGACTCCCAGTAGGCCCCATGTGCCCGTGCCCGGGGCAGCCAGGAGCTGGCTTGATGCCTGTCCCCTGTACCACAGATGGGGACTTGCAGGTCCGAGGGAAAGGGAGGTACTAGATGTCTCAGAAGCAAGTTTCAGAACCAGTCCCTTATTTCCTTTTCATTTCTGCCATGCTGGATTGAACCCCGGGCTTTACTCACGCCACAGCTCCAGTCTCCAGAACTGATACTAATGCCCATCGCTACCTAGACATGCAGCGTTCCTGCTACACCACCCCATCTTGACAAAAGCGATTTTTATCTTGAAAACATTTACCACCAACAACTGATCTCCCAATTTCTTGCAAGTGACTCCTTGTCCAAAGGGACAGCTCGGCTCTGATCTGGTCTTGGATGTGGCTGGAGGGTAATGGACCCCGAGGGAAGTGGACCCTGTCACCAACAGTTGCCAATGGGCAAATGAGGACCTCGACCCTCTACCTTTGGAGAAGGACCAGCTGGAAGACACGGAAAGCAGAAATCCACTGTGGAAAAGCCAGGAAGCTCCAGTGACGGCACTAATCACCCTGAATGGGAGCAGAGCACCCGGGATCTTATTCCTTAGCCTCAGTTCACACAACCCAGACCGAGGCGCTGAGGGTCAGGGTTCCCATCCGGGCCCCAGGGGCCTAGCCTTTCCCTTACTGAACCACAAAGTGCACTCAGGACCCCCAGTTGTGTTCAGTGGGGCCAGTCAGGCAATTCCAGGGTGGCTTCTCCCCTCTCCCAATGTGCCACACCCAGGGGATCCTGCTGTTTCCAACAAGGGTTGTCCCCAAGCCTTGGCTGGGACTATCACCGCCCCCACCCCCCACCTTCCTCTCTCTGCTGCCAAAGTTTCCAGCCTGGAATCACAACCTCCATGAATCCGAGGTTTCCGGACCTCCACTGCCATCTGAGGGGCTTGGTCCCTGCCTTCTGCACCGCCCACCTGCTCTACCTCACCGCCCTGCCCTCCTCCGGACACACCCAGCAGCGCCTCCCCTCTACCTCGGTACCCCGCCCAGCACCGCCACGGGGAGCTTCACCAGCAGCTCACACAATGGGTTTGCTACGAAATGTCTCTCTAAGACCTAGCACTTTTTTTTTTTTTTTTTTTGGCGGTACTGGGGATTGAACTCAGGACCCTGCACTTGCTAGGCAGGTACTTATTCCACTGAGCTATATCCCCAGCTCCAGACCTAGCACTTTCAAGAGGAAACAGGTGATGAGTACTTAGAGCTGGAGTCACAGATTCACCATGTACCCAAAATCCAAGATAAAAAGGATTTGTTAACTCCTGCTTCTGAATCTTTTGTTTGTTTTTGAGACTTGGTCTCTGTGTGTAGTCCAGGCTGACCTTGAACTCATAGTGATCCTCCTGCCTCAGCCTCCCAAATGCTAGGATTACAAGTATGTGCCACATCCAACGTATTTCTCTCTCTGCTGACCTCTCCCTCTCTGTCTCTCTCTCCCAACAAGCCCACAGGTACTCCGAAACAAGCAAACAATGGTGGCCTTGTTACAGCAGCCTGATATTAATAGACAATTCATTTTGATTTCAGCCGGGAAACTTTGGCAGCAAACCAACTAGGAAGGAGGGACAAAGCAGCAAAAGTCCAAAAGAGACGAGGAAAAAACCCCAACCAGCAGCTTTGATCAGAGGGTGTCTGAGTGGTCACCTCACAGGTCTGTGGGTGCAGGTTAATGTCATCCTGCGACAAAGAAACTGGGCTAACCAAAAAAAAGAAAGAAAGAAAGAAACGTGGAAGGGCCATACCAGGCCACAGCGCCAAGGGGATCAAAGCTGCTCGCCCAAGGAGGAGAAGGGTTATTCACTTTCTATTTTCTCTCTCCCAAAGCACACATGGGGATCTAATTGGTCGGGATGGGAAATCCAGACAGCAGCCCATCCCGAGAGGACCTGCACCCTGCAGCTGCAAGCCATTAGGGCAGACTCACCCCCAAGCCTGCTTTAATTGCTCTTCTGAGTGCCTCGCGCCTTGGGACCCCTAGCGCCTGCTTGCAGGGCTCTGATCTCAGAGGTGTTGAGCTGGTGCTGTCACACAGCTGGGCTGGGAGTGGGAGGGGCCTGGGGGAGCCTGGCCAGTCCCTTCGCAGCCTTGGGGTCTTTCATTCAAAGCCATGGCTCACGTATGGCTGCAGCTCTAACCTGTGACACCAGGGGAGATATGAAACAGAGGGAAGAGCCGGGCTCACTGGCGCACACTTCAGGAGGCTGAGGCAGGAAGATTGCCAAGAGTTGGAGGCCTGCCTGGGTTACACAGTTTAAGGCTGGCCTGAACTACATAGCAAGTCCCTGTCTCAATAAATAAATAAATAAATAAATAAATAAATAAACAGCATGTACTAGGCCCTCACTTTGATTCCCAGCACCACAACAATAATTAACCTTATTTTTAAAAGCCAGTCAGTCTATGATATTTTGTTATAGTAGCCCCAAGGGACTAAGACAGAAGGTCCGGATTCTGGTCAGAGGTAACAAACTCAAAGAGAACTTCACATTTCCTCCAAAATTTCACTGACCACCCCAGCGTCCTGGTGAATACTTTGCATCTTGATCAATGACTCTGTTATACCTGCAGTTGTTCACCCAAGTCTAGGAAGAACTAGATTGATTCATGGAGTAAGTTTGTGTCTCACATTCAACCCTCGGACATATTCTACAAGCTCTGCTTTCAAAACATATCCCAACTGTGACAGTCACCTTTACAGCTACCACCTTAGTGCAAGCCACCACCACAGTGACCTGACCACTGGCCTCCCCACCCCCCCACGTCACCTTTTGCATTTCACCACCTTCATCTGTCTGATTTCGCTCTGCTGCCTTCCCACGTGACTGAGAATGAAATCTGGACCTCTAGGCCTGCCCTACAAACCTCACCGAACTGGCCCTGCCCATCTCCTATCACTCTTTCCCTCCTTGCTCATCTCCTTCCTGGCGCGAATCCCCCCTGGCAAGCTCTTCCTACCCAGCTGCCTCCTCTTGCAGGCTCATCGCCTCAGCACGGCCTTTGCCAACCTCACGGAGACAGGTAATTCGGTGGGAGGACTTTGCAGGGCCTTGGGTGACCGGAAGTTCCGGGGATGGCTGGGAGTGAATTTCGCAGGAGATCAGGATTTGATTCAGGATGGTGAGTGAAGCACTGTCCCAGATGTGGGTGGCCTTTACCAGGTGGCGGCCTGCAGAGAACAGAAGAGGCCAAGTGTCCCTCGAGAAAGAAAAGCACGGAACACCCATCTCCCCTGCCTCTGGACTCTGCCCGAAGCCTTAGTTCTGGTGTCTCGGTCTGGGCTAGGACTCAGCCCTTGGGCTCTCCGGGCCCTGCTCTTCTGGCTCAGGTTGGATGTACACCTCCACCGGCCTCCAGCTCTCTGCCTGAGGCGGCTCTGTGGTCCCCAGATGCAGATCCCTCCTCCCCCCGCCCAGCCTGGCACTGCGTCAGCGCACCGTGGGAATCAGTGAGTGCAGTCCCCGGGTCTTGCCTCACTAGCACCGTGACGGCGCCTTCATCCTCTCACCTCTGAGCAGACTCCTTCCCCGTGACATCTGGTGACACCTGTCTCCTGCGCCCAGAGCTCCGCTGGAGTCCGGTCCAGACAGATTCCCTGGCAGGCTGCCTGGACCGGATCCCACTGGGTCCCTCCCCCTCCTGCCCACACTCCTTCCCACTAGGGAAGAGCGCAAGCTGTTTGTTTCCAGCGGAGGGATCTTTCATTCTTTTCCAGCCGCTTTTCCGGGCTGTTTCTGACTATCGGCACCTTTGTTATAGGGGTTTTTTGGGAATGGAACTCAGGACCTGGCAAGGCAGGCGCTCATGCCTCTGAGCTATATCCCTGGCCCTCAGCACCTTTGAAATAGCCATTCTAAAAAAGGTGAGCAGCCCTGCAGGGAGCAGCGCGGCAGGAGTTTGCTCCTTGCTGGTTTCCCAAGAGGAACAAGAGACAGGACAGCTTTGCAGTGCGCCCAGAAACGGGCTCAGTAAGAGCCGTGGAAACTGGTACCGCTGCTCCGGGGAGAGATTCGGTGACATAATTCCACAGACGTCAGAATTTTCTTTTTCTTTTCTCTCCCTCTTCTACTAGCACATGTGTGGGATACATAATAAATACATTCATGGTGGGGACCTGGGTCTCACAGGTATCGGGACTCCACCCTTTTTACCTACCATGCCCCTCCCCTTCTCCCCAGAGCCCCTTCCCAGCACCACCAACTCTATAGCTCTGCCCCCTATGCTCTGTTTGATTTTGCTCTTTAAATTATTTATACTTTGAGTTTCTCATATAAGAGAAACCATGAACTATTTAGTCTTCTGACAGACATCAAAATTTTTACACCATTTAGCTCAGCAAATTTTCCTCTAGAAGACAGTTGGAGGTGTTTCCACAGGACCAATAAAACTTTAAAAGAAAACAGACATGTTGACCATAGTCTGCACAGTAGATTTTCATAAACATGAGCAACAAAAGAAAACACCAAAATTCCAGACTCTTCCATATCAAAGGGCACTATCAGCTAGGCATGGCGCCACACCCCTGTAATCCCAGCACTCAGGAGGCTGAGGCGGGAGAATCACTTGGAGTTTGAAGCCCGCCTAGGCTACACAGTGAGATCCTGTCTCAAAAACAACAACAAAATAAAAAGCAAAGGGCACTATCAAGAAAGTCAGAAGACTGTTCTCAAAATAAAAGGAAAAGCCTGCATTTTCTCCATATGTCTAGATTTTTTATCCAAGAATATAAAAAGAACTCTTAGAACTTAACACAAAACGGGAAAAACCCTCAAGTTTAAAGATCTTTTTCCAGAGTAGATAAACGTCTAATGATGAATAAATATAGGAAAAGACACTATCACTACTTGCTTGGAAAATGAAAACCAAAACCACAGTGAGATACCATGTCACACCCACAATGACAGTCACTTACAAAACCAAGGAAAAGCCAGGTGTGGTGGCACATGCCTATAATGCCAGCACTCAGGAGGCTGAGGCAGGAGGATCATTGCAAGTTTGAGGCCAGTATGGGCTACAAAGTGAGTTTAAGGCTAGCCTGAACTGCATAGCAAGACCCTGTCTCCAAAAAAAAAAGCAAGGGAAAGACAGGGCTGGAGGATGCGCGCACCACCCCAGCAGTCTCCGCCAGTGCTTCTGGGCTGTAAACCTGTGTAGCTGTTCAGCAAACAGTTGCACGGCCATCCAGATGGTGAAGCCTAGGGTTTCTGTCTCAAGCAGCAAGTCTACGCCCAGCTGGAGCCTCCAGACTGTGGAAAATGCACGTTTTCCCGAAACTTGCATGTGGACGTGATTGACAATATTATTCAGAATAGCCAAGAGGTGGAAAAACCAGGGTCCACCAATCGGTGAATGGCTAAACAAAATGCAAAACATCTACACAATGAAACATTACTTGGCTCTGAAAAAGAATAAAGTTCTGATGGCCAACTGTACCCACCAGTTCCCTACCCACAGGTGCCAATTGTAGGTGGGCTATGTGTGTATGAGTGAAATTCTGCCTGTGTGGAGGGGGGCGTGGTTATTTCCCTGCTGTTACCCCCCAAACAATGCAGCCTAGCGACTGTTTACACAGCACTCACCCTGCTTAGGTGTTGCAAGTAATCTAGAGATGATTTAAAGAACTCCGGCGCATGCGCACAAGTTACACTGCAAATAGCTCGTCGTTGTACTTAAGGGACTTGGGCATCACAGGTTTTAGTATTGGGAGGGCGTCCTACAGCCAGTGCCCGGACTGGGGTGACCACATGGGTGAACCTCGAAAATGTTCTGCTCAGTGACAATGCCAGACGCAAAAAGCCACGTCTCATACCATGCTGTGTATATGAAATGCCCAGAGGAGGCAGATCTGTAGACTCAAAGTACTTTTGTAGTTTCTGAGGATGTGGGGCGGGGGCAGTGAGAACAGATTTTCTTTTTAGGATGGTATGAAATATTCTGGCAATGGTTGCACAACTGTAAAAAATAAAATGCTAGAAACTATAGCTTTGTAGACTTTAAAAAGTGAATTTTCTGATGCATAAATCGAATCTCAAGCAGTTATTTACAAAGTAAGGTGGCACTTATACACACGTGGAGTACTACTCTGCCACAAAGAAAGACAAACTTGAGTTAGGTGAAGGGAAATGCATGCACTGGAGACCATAAGGTTCAGTGAAGTAAATCAGACACACCAGCTTAAACAGCACATGGCTTCTGTTACACGAGAAACCCAAAATATTAATAAAAAGCAAAATAAAAGACAGGTAATAGGAATGGAGAAATAGATCTTTTTTTCAAAAGGGCCAGGAGATTAAGAGAGGAGGAGAGATGGAGAGAGGAAAGGAAAAGGTTTGTAAAAAGAATTAATATGTGATATTTACTTGTACCACTTCCACACAGGGTATGTGAATGTACCACAAACGTGTACCAATAAAAAAGAAATTTTAAATAGGAAAAATTCAAAACTTGCTTTTTATCAGAGAATATTAATGAACTAAAAGTGAATCTGTTTGATAGAACAATATAAGCCACTCAGTTGTACCTTCAAAATATTGTCATATGACATCAAATAATTACAGAAGAATATTACAATATAGTCACAACCATTGCTTTTTTTTTTTTTTTTTTTTTTGGCGGTACTGGGGATCAAACTCAGGACCCTGTGCTTGCCAGGCAGGCGCTTATTCCACTGAGCTATATCCCCAGCCCTGCAACCATTGCTTTTTACAATCCTATCACTCTGGCATTTTCCCTTTCAAGTCTGGAAGAAAACATGTCAGACTTTTAACAAAGGTTGGGCTGTCAGGGTAGTTAATCTGTAACTCTTAAGCTTCCTTCAAATAGTAGGTAGTAATTTTTATTTTATTATTTAAATAATTCCAAAATTATTTTACAAGCTATTGCCTGATTGTTATCCATGAGGAAAGCATCTGAGTTTTAGCTTTTGGGCTTTTGAAGGTCAGCTGCCCTCCCAGGGGTAGGTCTGGGCCATCCCTAAGGGCTGTCCCCACACGGTGTCCCCAGGGAGGACAGGCACCCCAGTTCTACCCACGCATGTACGCCCAGCCCAGCTGGATGTCACCTTGGCAGCAGGGCCCTCTTTCTTTGCCTGTCTCCGCGGTGGCAGGCTTTTGAAACCCATCTTCAAATCAACAGTGGAGGAGGTTGGGTCCCCTGTCCGTGGCTGCCTTGGTCTGTGTCCCCGGAATGTTTATTTCCCCTTCCCTCTCCCTTCAGCCAGTGACAGGGACAGTGTTGTTGCAGGTGTCAGGAGGAAACCTGACCTGACCAGAGGCCACAGTGGAAGCCCAGGCAGAATCCCTGGCATCTTCCATCACTGGGCTGTAACAGCAGCAGCCGGCCTCGCGTCAAGGGAGAGGGTGGCTTTGCCCTGCCGACGGCACCCAGCGCCACCACGGAGATCTGCTCTTTCTTCTCGTTTCCCTTTGAAGGCAGGGAGGGGCTGCTCATCCGGAGACAGGGTAGTGACTGAGCACCAGCCGGAGCAGCTCTGATGGAGATGCTCCTCGGCTGCACCCAAAGACCGCACATTCCCCTCGCAAGGTATACAGCTGCCAGAAGCCCACAGGCGACCTTTCTGATGGGACAGCAAATGACTATGTTCATGTAATGAATCACCTTTCTCACTGAGCAATAATGATCACACATTATAGGATAGGAAGACTTTGCTTCTCTGAATGAATATCATTCTCTCAACAACCCATAAGAGTATAACTCATTTCTCTTTATATTTTTTTCCTTTTTTTTTCTGGTGTTTTGAAACAGGGTCTTGCTGTGTAGTTCAGGATGGCCTTGAACTCACTATATAGCCCAGGCTGGCCTGGAACTCCTGGTGACCCTCCTGCCTCAGCCTCCTAGTGCTGGGATTTCAGGTATGCACCACCACACCTGTCTGGGAAGGCCATCATGGTATAGAATGCCAACCTCAAAGGGGAAGGACGCTGAGTCTCATGTCAGCTTCCATTGCGGTGCACAGCAAAGGCCCAGAGCCCAGCTCCCTGTTTAACAGAGGTGTGAACGATGGCCAGTGCACATCTGCTCTCTGGTGCTCTGAGGGAAGCGTCTCTGAGATCCGGCAGCAACAGCTGCAGGCCTGGCTGGCTGTCCCAGACAGTTGTCACCCTCTCCTCCACCAGGGACCCCTCCTCCGCAACTGCCACTGCACGTTTCTCGGTCTCCTTCATGTCGATAACATTGGCCGGGTTCTTCTCCTCGGGTCACTGTTTTCCAAGAGAGGCCAGGGCACTGTTTCTCAGGCTCCTCTCGGCCGCCTGCGTGGCCACACAGGGCCTGCATGCAGAAGGGAGGCAGGTTGGGCTTATTGCTCCTTCGTGGTTGTCTTGAAAACCATGATGCTGTTTTAGCAGAGGGACCTGCTTAACCCCGTTGCCGTCTTGGAACAGGTCTTGCACACCCAGGAGCCGCCCTGTCCGTGCCCGTAGCTGTGACTCTCTGCATCTGTTATGCTTTAGAATAAAAATAATCCCCAAAGCCTCATGGGTTTGGAGGGGCGTTGGGTGGGCAGCGTAGCTCTCTCGCTGTAAGGAGGTCAGGTCTGATAGGACAAGGCGGGCCCTGGAGCTCAGCCCGAAGAGTGCGTCTCCCTCCCCAGCTCCTCCCTCTCTCTCTGCTTCCTGGCTGTCATAAGCCGAGCAGCGCCCCTCCGCCAGACCCTTCCTTAACACTGCTTCTGCCCAGAAGCTACCAACCGTGCAAGGACTGAAACTTCGAAAAGAACACGAGCCAAAATAAATCTCTCCTCCTCGAAGTGGTAAGCATTGGGTGTCCTGTGCCAACAAGGACAGTGACTGAGTTGATCCTTCCCCCACAAGGCTGGGAAGCAGAAAAGTTTGGTTTCCAACAGACTCTTGAGGACTGCATTTTGGCTTTTGTTTCTGTCTTTTTGAGATGGGGTTTCACTATGCACTTCAGGGAGGCCTTCAGTTCATTTTGCAGCTCAGGCTGGCCTCAAACTCACCAGAGATCCTTCTGCCTCTGCCTAACCAAGTGCTGAGACTCTCAGGCATGCACCACCACATCCAACCTGAGGATTGGTTCTTGAAGCTTTTACATGATGTATTATTAGGTCCCTTTTCCATAGGAGGAATCTTTGCCACATGACATCCCTGTGATGGGATGTGAAGTACAAAGATTGTTACCTACTTGTGCAGGTAAGAGAGATTCATGGCTTTGGCCAGAGGCCTGCATAGGTGGGAACAGTCCTGCAAGACTGTTCAGGACCTGCAAGAGGATGCACTGTTGTTTTGTTTTGTTTTGTTTGTTTGGTTTGGTTTTGTTGGCACTGGGCAGCAGATGGTGGGAGGGGGCAGATGTGTTAACAAGACCCACTTATCCCATTTTCATTTCGGAACAGGTCCTGCCAAACCCCAGCCTGTAACTACAGAATAGGTCTCAGGTCAAACCAAATAATACCCAAAGATTGCCTTGATAGGAGAATAATATTGCAGCTTTCTAGCCTCTCAGGGAAGGTGAGCAGCTGTCGTCTTCCAGAAGGCCAAAGGGTCCAGGCAGGAATGGTCATCTCCCCTGAATCCAGCTTAGGGAAGTATTTCCTGCTGAGAAAGCATAATTCTTCACACCTAGAAGGGGTCCTTGGGAAATAAGCCTGGATGTGAGCCCTGCCTTGGGCACAAAACACCTTAAAAGATATAAGAGGAATCTGCTATCACTGTGCTGTTCTGCAATCACCATTCTGCAATCAGAGCGAGCAGGCAGTGTCTCACAACGTGCTGATGGGCAGCGGGCAGAGTCCCAGGGTGAAGGACGCCCAGACACAGGACTGCTCTCAGCAAACACAGAGGTGGCGTTCTGTGCAGGTGATACAATCTCTTTGGGCCAGGCTCTTCCTTTCTAAGTGGTAATAACATTAGCACCAACCACATGGGGTTGTTGAAGAGAAATAAAATTTTTACACTGAAAGCAATGCTAAAAGTGTTGCCTGGCCTATTGCAAACATGGTAGAAGTGATGTGATTACTAGTGTGCATGTGTGTGTGTGTGCATGTGTGTGTGTGTGTACGTGGCACTGGGAACCAAGCCCTGGCCTTCCATGTGCTAACCACACACTGTATCATTACACTACCTCCTCAGCCCAAGGTTATTATTAACAGCACTGTGAAGGGAAGCCTCCCTCACTAAACAGCGGGCAGAGGTAAAAACTGAGTTTTCAAGATGTCAACTCGACCCATTTCCTCTTTGCTTTGTCTGTCAGTTTTGTCTCCAGTGTGCCAACACCTGGCCTACATCTTCTAACAGTGGCATTTTAGAGACTGGGAATAGGAAATATTAATAACCAAGAGGCTGAGAGAGGGAAAGGGTGCCATCTATGGTGTGTTCTTCCCATTAAAAGTAATAAGAAGAAAATAAAACAAAGCAAAGGAGGACTTTAGTTTCCAATCTAGCACATAAAAAGGAGGTCATCACTCCTGCATAACAACAAGCAAAAGGCTAAACAAACTGAAAAAGCAGCAACTTTCCTCAGGCCTTTGAGGGAAGCAAAGTCACAGGGGAAAGGCAGAGATTGGACATACACAACCTGCCAGAACAAACGCCTTTGGGGGAGCCAGCCTGGGGTAGAAAAGCTAAGTTGTAGTGAACTAATTGCTGGAAACTCAGCGAGGATGAATCTGAGAATGAAGAACTACAAGGGCAACCAGACATAGGCAATCCCACACTTCTCTGAGTTTTACCTCCAGGTGTCTGACCCATTTGCAAAGTGAATATTAGAGAAAATTCCCTTCAAGTTTCCAGCACAGAGAGATGGAAAAGAAACCATTTTAAAATACATTACAGCATATGTTTTTCTTCAAGCAAAACTATTTTTCCAGAGCATAAACTACTGGAGTTTTATACCAGCCTAGCTGGCCCAAAGGAAGGGAGACACCCATCTCAAGCCTAGTTAGCCATCCCATCCTATGGAGAGAGGAGGAAGAAGGTAACCTGAGACGTATATGTGAGGTTCATAGTCCAGAGGCTCAGGCTTACAAAAAGACAGAGCCCTAATCATAGGACAGCAGACACTTACCTCACCGACACCTGATTACCACACCCTAACTGCCCATTTACAGCGTTTCCTCTGACCCAATACCTCAAGCCCAGCTATGAAGCAAAAGTTACAAGGCTGAAAAACAGTTTGAAAATACACAGCAAACGCCAGGACCAGATTCAGATATAGTGGGAATATCAGAATATAAAAAAGGTATGACTAATATGATTATTATACTAAGGATTCTATTGGATAAAGGAGACAGCATACAAGAACAGATGGGGAATGCAAGCAGAGAAGTGGAAATGCTAATAAAAAAAGGAAATGGAGATCAAAAGCACTGTAACAGAAAAGAAAAATGTTTATGAAGTTTTCTAATGCACACAGCTGAGAAATTAATCTTTCAGTTTAGGATACCCTAGCAGAAACCTCTGAAACTAAAAAGATAATAAAGACCAAAAAAACAAACAAAAGCCGGGCGTGGTGGCGCACACCTGTAATCCCAGCACTTGGGAGGCTGAGGCGGGAGGATCCTTGCAAGTTCGAGACCAGCCTGGTCTACAAAGTGAGCTCAAGACCAGCCTGAACTGCATAGTGAGACCCTGTCTCAAAAAGACAAATAAATAAATAAATAAAAAACAAGCAAAAAGAACACAACATTCAGGAACTGTAGGTTAATTACAAAAGGTGCAATACATATACAGTGAGAATACCAGAAGTTGAAGAAAGATAGAAAGGAACACTTGAAGGAATAGTGACAGAATTTCCCTGGTTGATGTCAGACACCAAAATACACATGCAGAACCACAGATAACACTGGGGAGAATAAATGTCAAAAACCAACATCTGTAATCCTAGCACTCGGGAGGCTGAGGCAGGAGGATCATTGTGAGTTCAAGACCAACCTGGGGTACAAAGTGAGCTCAAGGCCAGCATGAATTGCATACCTAAACCCTGTCTCAAAAAACCAAAAACCAACCAAACAAACAAATCAATACCTGTACATATCATTTTCAAACAACATAAAATCAAAGAAAAAGTCCTGAAATAAGCCAGAAGGCTATTTGGCTTTAGGATGGCTTCATTTAAGAATAAATTCTTAGGCCAGGCCTGGTGACACACACTTGTAATCCCAGCACTTGGGAGGCTGAGGCAGGAGGATTGCTATGAGTTCAAGGCCAGCCTGAACTACATGGTGAGACCCTGTCTCGGAAAACTGAAAGAAAGAAAGAAAGAAAGAAAGAAAGAAAGAAAGAAAGAAAGAAAGAAAGAAAGGAAGGAAGGAAGGAAGGAAGGAAGGAAGGAAGGAAGAAAGAAAGAAGAAAAAAGAAAGAAAGAAAGAAAGAAGAAGGAAAAAGAAAGAAGAAAGAAGAAAGAAAGAAAGAAAGATTCTTATATTCTTATTCTTACCTATAGGGGAAGAAGAATAAGGATTTCATGATTCTTCTCAGAAACCACACAAGCAAGAAGAAAATAGAGTGAAATGTTGAAAGTACTGAGGGAAAAACAAACAAATAAACAAGATTTCTATGCCCTGCAGGGGTATTCTTCAAGGGGAAGGAGGAACAAAGGCTTTCTCAGACAATAAAAATTGAGAAAATGTGTCATCAATAACACATCTTGCAAGAACTTCTAAAAGCTCTTCAGAGAGAAGGAAAACAATGGGTCAGACACTCTCATCTACTTCCAGGAAGAAGGACCCTGGGGGAAGGACATGTAAAGACAAACTACAAACTTTTCTTTTTCTTATTCTTAACTGAGCTGATAAATAGTAATTCCAAATGATAACAATGGCTGGGCACGGTGGCCTCTGTTTCTCCTTGA
Organism: Dinomys branickii; assembly: GCA_004027595.1. Lineage (NCBI taxonomy): Eukaryota > Metazoa > Chordata > Mammalia > Rodentia > Dinomyidae > Dinomys > Dinomys branickii. Next base: position 38,605 of record PVLD010000895.1, on the reverse strand, counting down.
AAAACACCTTGACAAGGCACAGAAAACTTATTTTTTAAATGTCTAAGATAACCTGGGAATTGGACACTGAATAGTCAAAGGTATTAAACCATTACTGGATTACTGTTTAAAAATTTTAAGGGCTAGGCATGGTGCCACACACCTGTAATCCCAGCACCTGGGAGGCTGAGGCAGAAGGATCACTGCAAGTTTGAGGCCAGCCTGAGCTACATAGTGAATTAAAGTCCAACTTGAATTGCATAGAGAGACCCTATCTCAAAAAACAAAACAACAACAATAACAAAAATTAGGGACCTAAAAGTTCTATGGCTGGTATTTTGGGGGAGTTTCCATCTTACAGAAATATGACAATAAACATAGGTACATGGTGTCTAGGATTTGCTTTGGAATGAGAGGGGAAACCAAGACCAGCCAGATATTAATAGTTAATAATTGGTCATCATTTGGTAATAGAAATCATGGAAAAGTGTTATAACCTACATTGTTTTCATGTGCAGTAAGTCGCAACTTATGAACGAGTTCTATTCTGAGAGAACATTCATGTCAGATTCATTCATAAATCTGACAGAGTGAGTCTTATACACCAATACCATATGCTGAAATGTCTAGAATAAAAACGAATTTGTTCAAAACCCCAGTTGAGGGCCAGGGCTACAGCTCAGCAGCACAAGCGCCTGGCTGGGAAGCTCAAGACCCTGAGCTCAATTCCTGATACCAAAAGTAAAAAAATTTAAAACCCCAGTTGAGTCTGATGTTAGTGACAAGAAGGTAGCAGGTGAAAGATTCTGTCTGGTTTGGGGCAATTGTTTCTCTCTTTTTGCCTGTGTTTTCCATCTGTAAAACAGGGATTGTTCGTGGCACATTCCCCCTTGGGCGGACGTGGACGTTCAGGGACTGCGCATGTGTAAAGCACATGCGAGCCAACCTTTTGTGCCACAGTATTGGGTAGTGCCTGCTGCTATTAAGCACATGAAGCAGAAAGAAATCCTTCTCACATCAACTGAAATCAAATCTCTACCAGACCCACGGCTCACAGCACACCTTCGCAGGAGTCACTTTGAACTTCACAATCATAACAGCTCTTGTTGACAAGCAGCATTCTTCCTATTTGGCAGATGGAGAAACTGAGGCACGGCTTACAGAGTCACCAGGCCTGCACTAGGGTCACATCTCCTGACCCCACCCAAAGTCCTCTCCGTTGGACCCAGGATGAACTTTGGAGGGTGCCTCAGCGCTATAAGTTCTTCAGCTTGGTGTTTTGTTTTTCTCAAAGTAGTGTCTCACTGTAGCCCAGGCTGGCCTCAAATTCACAATGATCCTCCTGCCTCAGCCTCCTGAGTGCCCGGTTTACAGATGTGCGTCACCATGCCTAGACGTCGTCAGCTTTGTATGATAAAAAATTCAGTGTCCTTTTGTCCTTGGGCCTCCTGCAGGACATGACACAATCAGACGCCCGTGGAGCACAGTGTGCATCTCACACACAGCCCTGTCTGGGTAAGAGGCCAAGGCAGCTTATAGCAGCCTCTCTGTCTACAGCATGGCCCCGCCAGGCCGTTCTCCCACATTAAAGAGTTGGTCACAGCAGGACACTGTCCGCCTCTTCTGATCAACCACACACAGCAAGTCGGCAACAGCATGCCACGATCCAGCGCTGAGATGGGGGCCTCTGGATCTGAACCATACCACACCCCACAGCTACGCAGGCCATGCCCAGGCTTCTCTGACAGGGGCGGGTGGTGGCTTCTTCCCAGGAACAGGCCCAAGCGGACTCAGACACACGTTACTAGGAAGGAGGAAAGCCACAGTTCGCTGAACACGCCTCACCATGCGAAACAAGTGCGGTGAGACTGCCCTCCAGACCTCCTCATTCATGGCCCTCTGCAGAGGAGGTGTTTGTTGTTGTTGAAACAGCACAGAAGTTTAAAAAACAGCTCTGAAAGGCGCCCTGCATCCTCTCGGGCACTAATCGCGCCCAGAGAGGTAGCCACTGTTTACAGACCTTGTGGATCCTTCCTGGAGCTTGTGAGTGGTTCATCAGTACACACACACACACACACACACGCACACACATGCAGAGCTTGCTTGTTGGGTCCGGCCTTATTAAGCAACTTGCTCTTTTTCAAACACTCATCTATCTTCCCAACGCCATGCACATAAATATGTGGGAGACAGAAGGAAACCTGCTATAAGCAAAAGGATTACTGCTGTCTGCAGGACGAACGGAGTGTGCTTTAGAGTCCTGAGTGCTCTGGGTCCAGCCGTGGAGCCGATTCCACAGTTCCGTGAGAGTGTGGGATCAGATCACACCTGCCAGTGAGCTCTGTCAACCTCCTATGCGGTGCAAAAGCCAGCGAGTGGCCTGAAACTCTCGCCTGTGGGTGCTCCTTGGAAACAGTCGTAGCCTTTCCCCACCTCTAAGTCACGGCAGTACTGCCTGTGCCCGAGGGCAGTCGTGCACTCAGCCCTGCTCAGCCTCCAGTGCCTCCACCAGGATGAGAGGGAGGTAACCAGGCCAGGGCCACAGACTGGACACTTGATCATGGAAAATGGGTTCTCACAGCTTGGAGCCAGAAGACCAGATCCAGCAGTGGGCAGGGCCAGGCTCTGCCTCGCAGCTCCTTCTCGCCTCCTCAAGCTGCTGGCATCTGTGGCCACAGCCACAGGCACCTCTGCCAACCCTCTGCCAAGCATCCTCGCACTGTCATCCCTCTGTGCCTGCGCCTGAGTGTCTGAATATCGGCTTTTATAAGGACACTGGTGGCCCTGAATTAGCACCCACCTTATGACCTCATCTTAATTTGGTCAAATCTGCAACCACCCTGTTTCCAAGTAAGGTCACATTCTAGGGTACTGGGGAGTGGGACAGCAGGGGACACCATTCACCCCCAGCAGGCAGCACACGCAGCTCCCCCAAAGCCTGCCCCAAGCATGCTGGTCTTGCCAGGGTTCTGTGGTCTGACACCCTGGGAAAACCCTCGGCCACGTCGCTAGCAGTGGTTCACGACGGCTGACAAGCAGAAAACAGCCACTGCCAAGGCCCCTGTGACCTGAACCTGGCACTTCCCAAAGCTGTTTGCATGGAGGACATGTTTAGGGTGCTCTGTGGAACACACTTGGGGAATTCACATGACCAGAGTGTAACTCTAAACCAGGAAGGCTTACGTTTGCATTTTGCTTTTAGTTTTGTTTTTGGTGTTTTGAAACACTGTGGTCTCCTTGTGTAGTTCAGACTGGACTTAAACTCACTATGTAGCCCAGGCTGCCCTTGAACTGACAGTGATTCTCCTACTTCAGCTTCCTAAGTGCTAGGATTACAGGTATGGGCCACTATACCCAGTTTGGAGTTGCATTTTGTCCCTGCAATTGTCTGAATGTGTGACACTGAAAGACTCTCTCCTCTGAATTTCAGTCTCATCTGCACAAGTGAAGTGAAAATTCCTGACAAATGACTCCTAGCAAGTTCACTGCTATCACAAACATTAAAGAGTCCCGGGGCTCGGAAACCACAGGACTGGAGTCCATTTCTTGCTCAGGACCGGTCAGGCCCAGCTCTCCACCCATCTCCACCCAGGCCTCCAGAAAGCCAGGGGGAAGGGTGCTCTGCCACTTTAAATCAGTGGGTTCCGAGGTGCAGTGCGGTTGTCCTTGCTCTGTCTGGCAGAAAGGGACAGGGTATGGTGGAGAAAGTGTCTCGGGAGGCTCCTATGGGCCAAGCTTATAGAAAAGTCTGGGCTTCTGCTCTTGTTCTATGGGTCAGAACCCAATCCTTGGGCTGGCAACACACAGGAACAGCTGTTTCCCAGCACTACGACACCCATGGAGACCAAGCAGCCCTGGCAGGGACCTCCCATACCACACGGTTCCTCCAGCATATCCAAGGATTACATGAGGCTCCGGACCCATGCAGAGCCCTTAGCATCTCACAGGACTAAACAGACAGAAACAGCAGAGACATGAACTGGGCCCTGGGATGTGTGGACATGGGGACCCCTCCACCCTGGCTCCTGAGGCTCCTGGTGGCTGCAGGGCATTAGGGCAAAGGGGATAGATGTCTCAGTGTCTAGGGACACTAGGGAAAGGAAGAACCCTGTGCTCACAACTGCCCAGAAAGGCCAGACACTGTGCAGGCCAGGGGCTCACCCACTCTCGCTTTTCTAGCTACCTGGCCACAAAGCACAAGTGAGAACACCCCAGCTCCCAGGAGGCTCTGGGCTCCCTGACTCCAACTCATTGGTCTGCAAGGGACTGAAAGGGCAAGTACCCCACCTTCAAAGGATGCCTGCAAAGCTAGAAGCAGTGGCGCACACCTGTAGTCCAAGCACTCAGGAGGCTGAGGCAGGAGAATCCTCATGAGTTTGCAGTCAGCCTAGGCTATAGAGTTCTACATAGCAGGACCCTGTCTCAAGAAACCAAATAATATAATAATAATAATAATAATAATAATAATAATAATTTTTAAAAAACAAAGAATTTCGCACATTCTTTCCATGTCCACATCAGTCACTAAAACAATGGTATCTCTCATCATAGTCTCACCCCCCTCAACATGAGCTCATTCCAATAAACTTCGCCAGCATTCCTCCCACCTTGGTGTACATGGAAATAAGCTTCTCAGAGCTGCCCCCAGAGGTCCTGGCCACCCCTTCCACCGTCCTCTGTCTCTTGCCCTGCTTCCCCCCAGAGCTGGGTCTTCCTGGCATTGAGCGCATCAAGACTGCGCAACACCCGGGCGACTTAAGCTGTCCTAGAACCCTTGTGCCGGAACATCCGGGTAAAACTCAGACGCCGGCTGGGCGGGCGAGTCCTGCTGTGGCTGTGCATCTCTGCTCGCAGGCGCCCCGCCTACAGGGAGAAAATGCCTTGCTTGCATCTGTACACAGTTTCGTGGGTTTTCTCAAGCGCAATGGACAGCGGGTTGGGTGTGACAGCTGTGGTTTCTTCCCCAGGGTGGCACAACCTGAGGGAGTCGCTGTTGGCTACAGCTGCAAATGCGGCCCTGGTTATTTATTGCTTTTGATTCCTGCACCACTCCCCGCATAAATTGAAATGTGACATTATTACACCCGCCAACAGCCTGCTGGCGACCTTTAGCACACTCCCCCCACGGCAGCCGTTATTCAGCGTAATTTGATGGTTTGAGGCACAGGGAGAGTAGGAAGGGAAGAGCGGGGCCGGGAAAGGCAGAGTCCAAATTAGGAACAGATTTCAGGAGCATCTGCAGGGAATTAGGCAGCAGGCCAGGAGCGCTCGCTGGCAGTGTGCACGGCCCCTCTTTGGGGACCATCAGCTCCTCCTCAGTTTCCACAGCGGATGTTTCCCGGCCAGAGCACAGCTGGGTCTTGGTCGTCAAAGCCAAACCCAAGACATCTGAGAAGGGGTGGATGCCCCAGCACACGCGTGCACACATGCCCAGGCCACATGCCACACGCTGGGGCCCAGGACATGCCCAGCACGGCTCCCCATGCATACACCTACAAAGCTACCCCAATCTGGACACAGAGACACAGCTATACCCAAGTACACTGGGACCGACACGTTTGCACATGTGCACACTCACACCCTGGCTTGTATCCATCAACACTTTCCAGGAGAATTTCAGAGCAGGTCTCCCTCTCTCCTCTCTCTCCTCTTTCTCTCTCTGTCTCTCGTTTCTCTCCTCCCCTCCTTCTCTCTTCAGGATCTGGCTATGTACCCCAGGCTGTCCTTGAACTTGTGGACATCCTCCTGCCCCAGCCTCCCAAGTGCAGGGATGACAGGCCGTACAGCACCATGCCAGGCTTCCAGAACAGCTTTCTACATCACACAGGACAGGCATGGGACCTTGGGTTTAGCCCTTCACCTTCTCTCAGCTGCTGTGTTTTTACACATAAATCATGTCCAATAGGAGTTCATAGAGGTGAACCTCAGGAAGCAACTCGGCTCTATTTATGTGAAAAAAACGGCAAGAGGGATGGCGGCCGTGATAGGGAAGCCGATAAGGATCGTTCACATCCTCTGGAGGGGACAGAAAGCACCTCAAGGGCTTGATTCTCACCTTGATAAGAAGGGTGAAAGACGCCAGTGGCCGAGAAAGAGCCCGGCTTCCTGTCCCTGTGCCCCTGTGGTGGAGGCACCTGCAGGTGTCCCCCGCATGCACAGCCTGGGCCCTTTGCTGCCAGGAGGCCTGGGCTGGTCTAGCAGAGCACTGAGACCCGAGAGGCTCTCCCAGGGCCGCCCTACCCGCACCTCTGTTCCCTGCTGCTCCTGAGCCCAAGCCCCAGCCTCCTGCAAGGAAGGCCCCACCCTTGGTCCAAGTGGCCCAGCAGAGCTACTTGCCCTTTGGCAGGAGCCCATGGGGCTCTGGTGTGCAGTGCTGTGCAGGTGAGGAGGTGACCAAGGATGACTTCTACCCAGTCCCTACCTGGGGTCAGGGACAGTTCCGCACAGAGCACCCTGGGGACCCACTCAGGACTGGACGGAGAAACCAGCAGACCCTGGAGGTGAGAGGACAGCAACCGATGAGCACGATTCCAAGTGGCCTCACGCAGGGAGGAGCAGAAGAGGAGAAACCTGTGTTCAGAGACAAACTGCCACGGGCCAGCAGGGCACCTAGAGTGACCAGTGCCAGGATCCAGATCACCTGGGGAAGGGAAGCGCAGGAAGGGGTTAGGCGTAGAAGCAGGACTTTCTACACTTTCATCTGGCCAACAAGGACTCAAAGAGCCCCAACAAGGCCCTGAGTGCCAGAAATGCACCGATTCATACACCACAGACCCGCTTCCCGGAACTTGGCCACTTGAGGACCATCTCTGTGAAACAGCAATGCCACCAGCCATGTGCTCTCTAGGACATGGGTTGGGCCCAGCTAGGGTCACAGAGGAGCCACCTGATTCAGACAGGAGCATGGGCTTCTGGGGGAGGTGACAGGACCCAGGACACAAGGGCAGGCTTGAGAGAGGAGGGAGGGAAGAGTCAATCCCTCACTCTCAGATCCAACAGCTCAATGAACGCCGTGAACAGCCCCGCGCTGGGCACCGGAATGGTGATCGAGGCAGAGCTCATAGCAAGGACAGAGCCGGGCTGTTAACGTGTGGCAGGGCGGGGGTGCAATGCTTTGCTGGTCTGCAGGCCCGATGGGACAGTGGCAGGCTGGGCACTGACGGTCATCCAGACTAGACACAGGGAGCAGCTTCAGGAAGGCGACAAGAGATTGGGCAGATGCAGCCTGGACAAGCCGGATGTAGGTCAGAGACCCAGCTGGAGATAGGGATGAAGAACCGAGGGCCAAACTCAGTGCATGGCATGGCCACAGACACCAGAGCTGGGCGGCAGCGGGAGTGCCAGCCCCTCCCTCTGGAGGACCCCTCAGGCCTGGGGTCACTGCAGCCCCAGGCCAAAGAATTGAGCTGCAGAAGGAGTGATCAGCACCTTGGGGTGCTCTGTCTTGTGTTAGGTCTGTCCCCTCCTGGGTCTCAGCTGCACCTGATGCAGAGTTGGCCACATAGAAAATGCTCCATGGACTGTCCTGGGAGCACTTGGACTTCAGCCAAGTGTGGGACACTGCCACACGAATGCGGCCCTCATTAGGCTCTCGGGACTGAGCAGGAGTGACTGGCCCCCTTTGACCACCTTGGGAGAAGGTCCCATGGGCAGCAGCCCCCCCTTATCTTGTTTTCCACACTCAGCCACGGCCCAAAAATACAAAATGGAAAATTCCAGAACTAAACAATGCATACCTTTAAAGTGTGTCATTCTGAGTAGCATGATGAAATCTTGTGCCCTGGGCCCAAACGGCACCCATGCCTTTTCCGGTGCATCCCCACTGCGTCCCCTGCCCACTGTCAGTCCCTGAGTAACCTTCTTGGTTACCTTGATGGCCATATCGTTGGCAGACTTCCAGCTGAATCACCCCTATATCACTTGATAATGGCCCGAGGCACCAGATGGCAATTCAGCCAGGCCCAAGGGACACTGGAAAATGCTTTGCGTACCCTCTGACACAATCACAAAAAGAAGAGCAACTACACTGATTTTTTTTGAGGAAAAAAAAGACCATATTCATATAACTTTACTACAGCACAGTTACAGTTGTTCTATTTTATTGTCAGTTCTTGTTAATCGATCACTTACTATCTCTAGAGATGAAACTTTATTGAAGGTGTGGTAAAAATATATATGGTGAATATTTACGTTCTTTAAAAAGATTATTACAGTAGAAGACATGCTGCCATGAAGCCCCTTCAACATACTTCTTGCTTTAAACACACTCATCCCATTGTCCTTGCCCCTTCTAAAGCATTTCTGGAAATCTTCTTTCCCAAGTGTCTTTACAACATGTGCCAAGCGTCATCCAAAAGAAAGGCAGGAGTGTAAAATCCTCACTGTGTGTCCTCACCCACCTTATTCTCCAGATCTGGCACTGTGTGATTTCCGGCTCTTCCCCAAAGTCAAAATGACTGTGAAAGGTCAATGTTTTAAATCAATTCAGGACATTGAAGCAACCACAATAGTGCAACTGAAGACACTCATGAAAGAGGGCACCAGAGCTGCTTCAGAAAGTGGCCAGGATGAGGGGATAAATGCATTCAAAGTGAGGGAGAATATTTTGAGGAGGATTTATGACAATGTATCTTTTACTGTAATACATTTTAAAAATTTAAACACTGTACATAAAGGAAAACACATGTACGGGCTTGGTGCCATCCTCATTGTCAGGCACCACTGGGGACCTTGGAATAAGAGGGAGCCTGTGGATAAAGGGGCCACGGTACTCACTCCCCAGGAAGGCCCCTTTCCATGCCAACCATTACTCTTCTGGATCTTCGTCCTGAGACTTAAGCTCACACTCTGAAACCCAGATGCCCTGCCTGCACTGGATTCCTGAACACACTGCCATTGTGATGAAGTCCAGGCTGACTGTTGAAAATAAATACGCAGGCCTCACACACCAGGCTGACACTGAGGGCCCAGAATAAAGGAGACAGCCAGCCTAGGGCGAGAAGCAAGCAATTCCAGTGCTGAAAGCCCATCCCCTCTCCCGCCCAGAAGCAGCCTCATCTGAACACAGAACTTTCAGAGGTTCACACCCAAGCAAGGCTTTTCCTCTGTGCCTGGACTCTGAGGAAGATAAACCCAGAATGGCTGGGGCAAGTTTTCCCTGCTAAAAACGGATAGACTGGGAGCTCAGCATTTGGGAGGCCTCTCACCAGGACAGAGGGGTCATGGGTGGCAGCTGCATAAGTCACTGTGGCCCAAGGGCCAAGGTCTTTCTGCCATCCCAGGGCCATTCTCAGGTACCAGCTCCTCTGGAGCGGCCCCTGGGGCTGGGAGAGTCCGTGAGGGGGAGTGGCCTGATGCACCTTCCGTCAGTGGGGCAGAGCTGGGACGAGAACCAGGCTCTGCTTCTGTTTCCACATTTTTGTTTTTGTTGGTTTTTTGAGGCGGGGTCTCACTATGTAGTCCAGGCTTGGCAGAAACTCACTATGTAGTCCAGACTGACCTTGAACTCAGGGAGACCCTCCTGCCTCAGCTTCCTGGGTTCTGGGATTAGAGGTGTGCACCACCGCACCCAGCTTTCTGCCTCCCTTCTGAGCTACTCCATAGTCTGCTATGAACAGGAAGTGAGATCAAATTCAACGTCTGCCGCCTGTATTTCTCTTCAAATAGAAAATTCCTTGCTTCTTGTCATTAATTCTGTCATTCTCCACACAAGCAGACTTAGCTAAATTATTTTATGGCCTTTTGTGCATATGAAAAAGATACTAAAGAGATGCCAACATACAAAGGCTTGGATTGAGGGGGATAAGTGTGTCCCACTTCCGGTCAATAGTTAGTAAAATGTAGGCCCAATTACATTTATTTTAAAAGGAAAACTGGGTTATGACATATCCTCAATTAAATTTAAATAATCAAATTAATTATTTATTTATTTACACAGGCCTGTAATCCTGGCAGTCTAGGAGGCTGAGGCAGGAGAATGGCAAGTTTGAATCCACCCTAAGGTGATTTAGTAACTTAGTGAGACTGTCTCAAAATAAAGAATTTTTTAAAAAGGACTAGGGGTATAGCTCAGTGTGGAGGCCCCATGTTCAATCCCCAACTCTGAATAAAAAAGAAAAAAGTAAACTTAATATTTTTTATTAAAAAGCTATAAGTAAATGGGGAAAGTCTGAAAAGAATACCTCACAAAAATATTTCCTTATCTCTTTGCTGGACTCGGGACAGCTCCTGTGGAGCCTGACTTTGTCACCATGACAATGACATAAAAAAGGGATGGAGCAAGTCAGAAGCGCAGGGAGCCCAGGGCAGGGCAGAAGGTGGTGGGTGCCCAGGAGGCAGGGCCCGACAACAGCCACCCACAGGACAGGATCGGCCTTGACTTCCTGGTGCTGACCCAGCCAGGCAGCCTCATGGCTGTGAGGTCTAGGGAAGGGGTGGGGAAGCCCCACAGGGCCCCCAGCAGCCACCAAATGTGCCACGAGAAGGACATGACCTGCATCCTACCATCCAGCGGACGTCAGAGCCAGCACAGCAGCCCCAGCCTAGAAGAAATCATGCTGGTGGCCACAAACAGCAAAGTGTGGTTCTATGTTCTATGTGGCTATCACGCTACGTGGCCTCCTGGGCATTCTGAGCACAGGGGACAGGACATAGCCCACATGGGGACACCTATGTGCTGCCCCTGCGGGGCTCAGCACTTCCATGCTGAGCCCTGGGCTGCTTCTCCACCACAGAGTGTGGAGGCAGAGCTGCACCTGCACCCACAGCCAGGGGGCCTCAGACCTGGGCACCGTCTGGGGCAGGGCCACAGCTGTCCACCCGTGCCAGGTTTGGCAGGAGAGGAAGTTGTCCCTTCTAGGGGCCTGTGTCACTTGAATCATTCATTGGCGGGAGAAGGGGGTCTCTGGCTGTTAGACGCACTTCAACCTCCTCAAACCCAGGCCATCCTGATGCACTCCTGTTCTCTGAGAGACCCCCGAAGGGGACACGACACCCTGGCGGGGTCCTCTACCTTCTACCATCCCTGTCTCCTGTCCCGCCATCTGCTGCCTCCTGGCATTGTGGGCAGGACAAAGCTCCACGCACCTCTCCCCTGGAACACTGTATTTTGCAGGGTCACTATATTTAGCAGGGTCGTGGACAGCTGTTGTTTTCTGACCCCCGGGGCTCCACAGTCCTCCTGTTTAAGAAGAATCCCAGAACAGGAGAGCATAGCCCCGCGTCGATCCCGCACACCCTTGAAGTGCCCCATCACCTGCTCTATCCTCAGCACCTGGACCTACAGGAAGCTGGAAGCCAGGGAGCCTGCAGAGCTTGGGAGGAAGGAGGGCCCAGCAGAGACGCCATGCAAGCGTCGTGGATGGCGGCAGCAGGGGTGAAAACCCACTCCTGTGGTCAGCCTTCAAGGCCCCAAGTGTGGGAGAACCGCAGATATCCAGGCCGTGTGCACACAGGGCACAACGTGCCAGAGGGGCTCCCTGAGCAAGTCTCTTCTCTGCACCTCTGCCAGAGTAGGTGGCACAGGGTCCGCACCAGCTACGAGGCCCTGGACTGCAGTCTTTATATGGTCTTTCTTCTTTATTTTTATTATTTATGACTTTGGCATTTTGAGACAGGGTCTCACAATGTAGCCCAGGCCGGCCTCGAACTCACAGCAGCCTTCCTGTCTCGGCCTCCCAAGTGCTGAGATCATAGGCATGCACCCCCGTGCCCAAGGCAAGCTTTAATATATTCTTTCTGATGATGAATAAGAAATGCAGCTGACAGTGAAGTCGCTGATAGGAGGACCAGAACATCAGACAAACGTGTCACTGGAGGTGGGCCTTGTGTCCCCACGGGAATAGTGCTAAAGGCTGAGTCCCCAGGACAGGGGTGCTCCCAGGAGGTGGAGAATCTCTGGGAGGTCTTCAGGGTGCACCTCGAAAAGGATGGCAGATTCGAGCCACTTTCTCTTCCTGTCTTTTTCTCCCCAACCCTAAAGGGAGCGGCTCTGTAAACTGATTACACCAGATTTTGCATAGTGACGGGAAGCTAACACACAGTTCTCCAAAGGTAACTCTAGACCCCACAGGGTCTTGGAAGACTGAGACTAACTAGGAAGGCTGTTCAACTTCCGCTGTTGCCAGGAGCAACTGTTTCCATGGCAACCTCACAGCACTGAGGCATAGGGCATGGCTAGAAAGCCCTAAAGGTGCAGAGTAGGACAACCTGGATCCTCCCAGCCCAATCCTGTCCAGCACCCTGTGCTGAGGCTCTCAGGTCCCCGCAGGAACAACAAGACACTGAGTCAACTGCCTTTCTGTTTCATTTTGTTTCTGCAGTGCTGGGGATTGAACCCAGGACCCTGCATATGCCATCAAGTGGTCTACCACTGAGCTCCACCCAAGTCCCTGAGTGACTGTTAAGCTTCTGCCCTTGAATTCTGTAGAAACTATGATTTCCTGGAGATCCTCCCTACTTGGTTTCCTTCTCCTCTGACTTCTGCATTTGAACTGTACAAGTTTATGAATGTGGTAAGTCTATGCCATGGAATAGTATGCAGCCTAAAAAAGGAATGACATACAGGCACATGCAACACTGCACTGAGCCACATCCTAGCTCTTTTTATAATTTACATTTTATTTTGAGGGAGGGGGTCTTGCTAGGTCACTAAGTTTCTGGGGCTGGGCTAGAACTTGTGATTCTCCTGCCTCAGCCTCCTAGAGCGCTGGGATCACAGGTCTGCACCACCTCACCTGAGGCCACACAAGTGCATCCACTGCCTTCCTCCTCTTCATCCCGTCCTCTCTCCTGCTGCCTGGAGTGCAGGGGAGGTGCAGCCCTGGACCATGAAGTCGAGGTCACGCATGTAGCAGTGACTCTAGCTGTCCCTGCACCATCTGCTGTAATCCAGGCCTTGCTGGTGTGAATCAGTACTTGCTGGCCCACTCCGTAAATGAATAAATGAGAGTGGAGGGGTCTCTGATCCTAGGGAAGCAACGTCAGCCCGGCACCTTTACTCAGCCGGTTACAGCGCAGAGAAACCTTTCTACCCAACCTTTCTACCTTGTTTGAACCCACACCTAATCCTAACCAGCACAGCACTGAAAATCCCTATTCCTGCTTTGTGCCACAGAAAGTCTGCTTAAAATGCTAAGCTGCGCCTCAGTAAATCTAACCACACCTAAGTGTGTTTGATATTCACTTTTCAGTGCTGTGGATTATTCTACAGTGCCAGAATCCATTCACCTGCATGTGCAGCAAGTTAAGGTTTCAGGATGTTAGATTTCTGGAGCTAATCTCAAGCTCCTTGTACTTTCCCAAGACCAGGTCAAGCCCCAAGAAACTCAGCCCAACAAGGTTTCTCCCTCGTAGCCCGAGAGGAGGTGCTGAACATCCCAGGGAGCATTTTACAAGACAGATGCTCTAATTTTCCTTCCTAATAAAAGGGAATTTTCCCACTCCCTTCTCCACCCATTACACGTCACTGCTTCACAATGGAACAGGAATTATGCAATAGAAAGTTTATACGTGGCAGAGTTTAAGCAAAAACAAATGTCTTTTTCTTATTTTTAAGACACACATTTCATTGCATTTATCTCACATTTTGGGCCCTGCTCGCCTCTGTGAAGAATTATACCTTTACACCTTGCTCCTTAGAGAAAAAGAATGGAACATGGTGGTGCGTGTCTGTAATCCTAGCATCTGGGAGGCTGAGGCAGGAGGACTGTCCCCAGTTCAAGGGCAGCCTGGGCTACAAAGTGAGACACTATCTCAAAAAAACAAAGAAAGGGGATGGAAAAAAGCAACTCACTTAAGCAGAAAAGAAGCCTTGATATGCGAAGAGGTGGGGACAGCTCAGTGAACCCCGGTGAGCACCATGACCTGGTAGCAGGGATATGGGCAGCAGAGGAGATTGTCCTGGGCCGGATGGAGAGCCGCCTAGAAGGGCCAGCACTTGGTGTCTGCACTTAGGGTGGTGACAGTCACAACTGTGACCAGGAGCACCAGGAGAAGCCCGATAGGACCACATCCTCTGGACCCTGCAGCCGAGCAGGAGTCCCTGGGCTGAGCCAGTGAAGGCCATTGGAGGCCAAGAGTCCCTGGGGGTCAGTGGCTTCACAAGTAGCCCCACAGTCACCCTGGAGCTAATGACAGCTCCACTGGTGGCTCCTTCAGCTGGAAGGCACCTCTTCTCTTTGTCACGCAAGGGATTCTGAAAAGAGAGCTAACTGAGTGGCTTCCTCGTGCACCAGGTCACCATCCTCCTGGCCTCCCTTAGAGGAGTTCTAAAGGATCAGTTAACAAACTACACCGGTGGGCCAACGCTGGTCCCTGTTTGTAGTTGTAATAAAGTTTTATCAGAACACAGCCATGCCCACTTGTCCACATGTTGTCTTTGGCTGATTGTGCATACCATGGCAAAGCGGAGCAGGTGCCCCACAAAGCCTGAGAGGTGGACTATGCACCCCTTTCTAGAAAAAGCTGCCAACCCCTGGTCTGGCATCTAAACCAGAGGCCATGGCTTCGGTAAGATCCAGATTATTCAACAGCACAAATAAAGAGCAGTGAGGGTGCTGGGAGAGAGTAAAGCCAGCAAGCACTCCCCAAGAGCGGAGCTGGCAGATGCCCAGGATGCCAGCAGCTGGCACCAACCCCGGAGGGCACAGGGAACAGGCACTCACACCACGAAGGCAGCCCGAGTCCTCTTTCTGGCGCTGCAGAGGTCACTGGCTTGGGAAAGCTTAGAGGCACTGTAATCCTTGTGGGGTGGGGGGTGGGGTAGCTGTTGTATGAACCCCACTTCCTGTGTCCAGACCTTGGAAGTGCGGGGAGCCAAACACAGTACCCTCAGCAAAAACAAAACACCATCGTGCAAATAATTTAAGGCCAAGAACTATCAGTGTTGCACGCAGAAGCGCCTTTGTCTCTGGCTGAACACACTCTGTGTTTGTGGTGAGTTACGCAAGAGCCCTCCCTGGAAAGGCGCCGCCCTTCCCAAGGGGACGGGACAGCCACCCGTGGGACTCAGCACAAGCATGGCCTGCATGGAGGACTCACTTGGTCAGTGACCGCAGCAGAGCCTCGGCCAGCTGCCCAGCCCCTCCCGCAGGAAGCAGCTCCTGTGCCCCTGTGATGCTCTTCCGCTCACACCCTGGAGCCCACATCCAGCCCGAGGGGAGCTGCAGCCCTCAGCAGGCAGACCGGCACCTGGCTTGCCTCCCTCTGCCCCGGGCCAAACCCTCAGACGCAGGAGAAACCGGAGCCCTCAGCTGGCCAGAGCGCGGCTTCCTGTCCAAGTGTTTGCGGCTGGGCTTCCTGCTGATGGAGGAGCAGCCTGCAGCGCAGCCACATCCCCGCGGTGGCTCCCACGCCCCGCCACCAAGCACGGCCAGCTGGCAACCGCAGCCACTATGCTCCCTGCAGCTGTCTGCCGACGTGACACTCGTGGAGAAGCAGGGATCGGGCCACCAGGGCTAGAAAGGGGATCCCTTTGGGAGGAAGAGAGGAGGCTGTGAATCAGACAGAAGCCCAGAGCTCACAGGCTTGTCCTAGGCAGGTGGCCAAGACACAGCACACCTGCACCGCACTCCGCACACCCCACACCCCACACACAGACTCAAAGCCCCCTCCCTCGCCACCGTCAGCCCTCGGCCTGCACCTCCACATCAGCAGCCAAGGGCACACCCTGGCTCCCACCTCTCGATCTTCAGCTTCCCAGGAAACCAGGGCCTCCTCCCCAAGTGGAAACTGGAGAGAGACCCTTTGCTGGTCGTACTGTGTTTATCTCCCTGCATTTACAGGGCCTTGACACAGGAAAGGGGCTGGGCTTACTGCAGGTAGCCTCAGGGAATGAGAACAAGAAGGACAGGAACAGAGACAGCCTACATAAGGGACAGCGGACACACTGGGCGTGGTGGCACTCGCCTGTAATCCCAACACTCGGGAGGCTGAGGCAGGAGGATCATTGTGACTTTGAGACCAGCCTGGGCTACATAAGTGAGCTCAAAGCCAGCCTGAGCTGCATATCGAGACCCTGTCTCAAGAAACAAAAAATAAACAACAAAAAAGGGACAGCAGACTGCACTAAAGGTAGGGAGCCTCATCGCTAGACATATTCAATAGATTGTGCCTCTGGACACTGAAGCGCTGGACAGCTGACTCGGTAGGACCAGGAGGACACAGCACCTGGGAAAGTAAATACCAGGCATCCGGAGGGCAGAAAGGAAGGCAGAGGAGGGACAGGAAGACGGAGGGCAGCGCCTAAAGCCCTGTAGGATGGAGCCCTTCTGTCTACAGCACCAGAACAGAGCAGAGTCTGAGGCTCGGTCCCTCCTGCTGCCCCCGCATCTCTTTCAGCCCTTGAAGACTGACGTGAGGTCTAACCAAAACCCTGCTGTGGGGTGAGCACTGGAGGGTCCCCGATCATTTGAGAAACACCGAACTCAGCCGGTCCTATAAAACTGATTTCTGCCTGGACAGAGGGCGGGCATGACCACACCCTGTATGCCCCACAGAGGGCTGGGGATCTCTCGAGGGGACTGTGCCTTTCAGCAGGTATTCCTCACCTTTCTCCTCAAGGGGATGCAATACCCATCCCACCCCACCCCTGCAAGGTAAAGAAGGTGAAGTTTGGTTTCTCCATGGTTTCAGTCTGCGCTCACTCTGCCAGCTCCAAGGCAGAAACAGCGTGGAGGAAGGGCCTGGAGGAGCAGAACTGCTCAGCTCATGGAGACCAAAGCAGAGGTCAGAAGCAGAGGCTGGAGCAGCGGCAGGGAGGAAGGAGTGGGAACGCGGAATCCCCCCAGGCCACGCCTGCACAATCCACCCTGACTGCCAGAAGTGAGGTCCACCCACCCCCTCTGCAGTCCTCTGACCCAAGGCTTCTCCCCCTGGAAGACGGGTCTTCCCAGCCCATCTCCACGGCCAAGGGGAGCAGAAACCATTTCTCTGCTTCTCTCCCTTTATGTTGCCACAACAGCTCTGATGTCCCAGCTTCTGCCAGGGAACCTCCCCCAGATCTCAGGTCTCACTGGATTCTGGAAAGAAGCAGCATCTTCATGTGGGCCTAGTGGATATGGCCTGTGATCTCAGCAGTCTCAAAAGGCTGAGGCAAGAGGATGGCAAGTTCCAGCTCAGCCTGGGGAACTCACGGTCTCAAAATTAAAATGGGCAAGAAACTCGGCTCAGTTTCCAGGACAGGACTGAAGGAAACGGGAAGTGGGGAGGGTGGTCAGGTTGCCTCTGCCATGGGCTCCTCATTTTCTTCCAGCGCCTGCTCAACCAGCTGTCCTCCACCAAGGCTTCTGAGTGGGTCCCCTTTTCTGCCCCCAGGTCAGTGAGAGTTTATTGAGCCCAGCCCCTCGGCAGGGTCAACCTGATGGCAGAAGGAACAGTCCCTTCCTGCCCAGCTTCAGGAGGGCAGAAAGCAGAGTGGCTGGAGTGCAGCAGAGAGGAGCAGGCCGCCGTCCACCCGTGTGAGGAGGCACCAGCTGCCCCTTGGGTGTGCGCTGAGCTGGGGACCTGGTGTCCCTCACCTGCCACCTCCAGGAGGCCCCCTCGCCTCTCTCTCCTGCCAGCCCTGGCACCCTTCAAGGCGATGACACAGAGTCACAGCACTTGAGGACGTGGGCCAGCGCGTGTGACTCAGCCTCTCGGGGCTCTGAGTCGGCCACTCTTCCAGCTGCACGTCACCGCCACAAGGCCAGAGGGGAGGGCTCCTCTGAAGTGGGCAGAGGAAGCAGGTGTCCTCCTGCCTTGCTGCTGGCCGGGACACAGCTGGGAAAGCGCAGGCTGTGCCTCCTCCCCCCGCCCACCAGGCAGCTCACTCTGGGCCCAGACGTCCACCTGGGACTCTTACAGTGGGAAAGAGACACCAGAAAATGCTAGCCAGCTTCATCCAACTCAACTATAAAG
This sequence comes from Dinomys branickii, assembly GCA_004027595.1. NCBI lineage: Eukaryota > Metazoa > Chordata > Mammalia > Rodentia > Dinomyidae > Dinomys > Dinomys branickii. The sequence goes on along the minus strand of PVLD010000895.1, from coordinate 20,731 downwards.
GATGATCAAAATATTCAGTGAATGTTGCCATTTAAAAATTATTACAGTAAAAGACACACTGCCTTGAATCCCCCTCAAAGTACTGCCCCCTGTTTCCATCAGGTTTACCCCAGCACCCTTGCCACTCTCTGAAGCAGTCCTGGAAGTCCTCTTTCCTGACTGTCTTCACGAGGTGTGATAAAAAATGCAGTGACAGCTGCTGCTGACTGCCACGCAATAGAGGCAGCTCATGAGAGCACAGGGCTGCGTTCTCGTCCACCATATCCACCAGATCTGGCACCATGTAACTTCTGGCTCTCCCTCAAGGTCAAAGTGACCACGAAGGACAACGTTTGAATCAATTCAGGACATTGAGGCAGCCGCAACAGCACAACTTAAGACCCTCAGGAAGGAAAACTCCAGAACTGCTGCAGGAAGTGGCAAAACGTGGGATACGTGAGTTCAAAGTGAAGGGGAGGCTTCTGAGGGGCATTCAAGGCAATGTGTCATTTACTGCAATGAGCTTTTCAATTTACATACCGTAGTTTTCTATCAAACCATGTATATTTGGTACCTGCCAGAGGCTGGGCCCTCTGCATAGATGAGAAAATGGTGGCCCTTGCTCTCTAGAAAAGGTAGGAGTTTAGAGTATGAAATGAGCAAGCCCTGCCTGGGTTTGAATCCAGACTTCAAGCACAAGTACTTAGACGACCTTGGGCAAGTGACTCTCACCTCCTGGGTCTCGGTTTTCTCATTTATGAAATAGGCATAAATATTATCTAGTTGAATTTTTGAAGAATTTTCCCAGCACCTAACAAGCACTCTTCAACAATTTGTTTTCATTTTTGTTTTTGAGACAGGGTTTTGCTGCATAATCCAGGCTGGCCAGGCGGCGATTCCCTTCCCTCAGCTTCCCTTGCCTGGGATTCCGGGTGTGCACCACCCTGCCTGACAGTTTTTTTTTTTTCTTTGAATTAATAAATTCAGAATTCCTGCGTGCTTTTTGGATGCTTCTGGGGTGGAAAAGCATTTTCAAGAGTGCACACCGCCTGCTAACACTCAGAGTTGACACACAGCCTGTGATCCCGGCGCAGGACAAACACGCCCTTGGGGCGTCCTGTGCACCCCGCCTCCCTCGGCCCCTGCCGGATGCGCGCCCAGGTCCTGTCTTGGAGAGTTTCCGGACCCTGGGTCAACCGGCTCGCTGCGTCTGGCGGCCACACCCTTCCCGGCAGCCAGGCGAGAGTCGCCAGCACCGGGGGCGGGGCCCGGCCTCGCGAGGTCGCGAGGTCCCGAGGTCCCCGGGCGAGGATAGGGACGGGCGGGGACGGCGCTTTCCGCCTCTGCAGCCGGGCACCGATTCGGAAGCGCCGGCGCGCCCCCTGCTGGAAGCCCAGGGAGCTGCCACAGCAGCGTCATCCTGCGGCACGTCGCAGCGGGGAAGCCTCACACCTGGCTCCAGGGACATTTCGGTGACTGCTCCATGAGGTACACTTTTAGCACCCACTTTGCAGGCGACAGCAATGAGTCTGTCGCCGAGACCGGAAACTAGAAACCACGCCTTCTCCTTTTGTTTGCTTTTTTTTTTTTTTAGTGTACCATGCTCAGATCTGCAGCAGCGAGAGATAAACGACCCCTCCTGCCCGTTACCGCCCGCCCCGCGCCCTCCCTGCTGGCACGCACCGCGCCACCTTGAGGACAGACTGCTTCTCCTCTCGCCCCCTGCCCGGCTAGGACCCAAGGGCCCCGCGGCAGCCTGATTCAAGGCTCTGTGCCTGCTGGCCGCCCTCCTGCCTTCTCCGGCCACACCTGGCAGGCCAGCCTTCCCTCAGCAGCAGGCCTGGGCCCTGCCCCCATCCCGCAGGGGAGCCCGGCGCCCTAGTGTGGGTGCAGAAAGTCCCCCGGAGCTACCCTCCCACACGGCTCCGTGGCAGGGGCTGCAGCTCTGCCAACAAAACCCACGCAAATTGGCTGGCCCCAGGCCTTCACCCCTGCCCGGCCAGGGACAGCAGAGAGAGGCCATCTGGGAGCTCCGCTCTCCCAGGAGGGGGAGGCGGCCCCCGCCCTCCTTGTCCCTGGAAACAAAGTCCTTCCTTTGAGCTCTCAGGACACAGGATCTGAACGCAGCCACACACAGCCGCAGAGAACCTGGGTCCTGGGGACAGACTCCTGGGGACAGGCTCCCAGGACTGGGCCTGAGGACTGGCTTGGAAGCCTTCCCAGGCCTCAGAGGAGGAAGGCCCGGCTGCCGCCACCCACAGCCAGGCTCCTGTCATGGGACAGAGCTGGCCTCACTCAAGGACAGAACAGGCAGACAGCGTGCTGTTTTCTGGGAAGGCGGCCAGTCTTTGTGCCCTCAGGCTTCTGGGCACAGAGGAGGGAGGCCAGCCGAGCGGCCACCGCTGCCCTCGGTCCCCTGGGGCCAGGCTGGGCGGGCACAGCCCGCTCTGCCCTCCGTGCCAGGAGCGGCGGCAGAAGACTGCAGACGCAGCCCCTCTCCTTGCCCACTGCCCCGTGCAGAGGGTGGTCACGACCCATGGCCTCTGCGCCAGGACAGCTGGGCGCAAGACAGGGCTTTCTGTGCCCTGCACCCCGGGCGCACCGGGCCTGAAACACTGGGCTCTAGCTCCTGGGCCGTGCTGTCCCCCCGCCGTGAGCGTGGCCTGCCTCCCACACTCAGCCTCAGGCTCCGCATCTGTGCTTGTCCCCAAGTCTCAGGGAGTAAGACCAGTGCGACACAGGGAGGCGCAGTGCCCCATGAAAGGCGAGGAGGAAGTGGGGACGGGGCTGGGAGAGCCGCTGCGGATGAGGCCGCAGGCCGGGGTCCCGCGGGGCTGACAAGGAGACAGCCCTGGGGTGTAACGGGGCCCTAGAGGGCATCTCTGTTTCCTCCCCGGGTAGAAGAACGGACGGCTCCTTAGAGGACACCAGGGACACCTTTTCCCCACTGTCCAGGCCATGGGCCTGGAGAGCCCTGTTTCTGAGAAAGTAAATGGACTTTGGGCAGGAGGGTGACAGGGTCACAGCCAGGTCCAGGCAGCGGCTGTTGAGGGACTCAGCCGCCTGTGAGAGGGACCCTGAAAGGCATTGCGAGGGATGTTTCTGTCCTGCGCAGGGAAGTTTGAGGCGCTGTAATGGTTCCACTCCCACGCCACCTTCTGTCGTACCCTAAAAGTACGTCTCCCTCCCTCTCCGTGCAGACGGAGCCTGCGGAGGCACCGCACACTTCCTGCCATGTAGCACGTGGCCTTCAGAGTGCTAGGACAAACAAGCGCGTGCCTGGAGAGCACCCAGCCTGCAATGTGGCAGGCCAGCGCAGCAGGGCTGGGTGGTCCCGCAGCCACCACACACGAGTGTGGTGCATGCCGTTCACCCGCCAACATCCACACACACACACATGCACCAGCGTTGGGGAGGAGGGGGAGGCTGCTGGTGGTTCGGGGGGCTGGGACCCCATGGCTTCCGCGGAGCCCCCTGTCCATCCTCCTGGAACCCGGCCAGCAGACAGCCAGCTGCAGACCAGCTGTTGGCGTGAGGAAAACCAGCAACCAGAGTCCTGATGGCAGAAAGGCAGTCTTCGTCTTAAGAGGGGCCCGGCCTGGACCCCCAGAAAAGCACAGCCCTGTGCAGGAGGGTGCTGGGTTCCTTCAGGCAAATACAGAGCGACAGCCCAGCCCTGGGTTTATCTTGTTTTCTTCTGTCCCGCCATGGACAGGCGTGGGAACGGACAGCTGTGCCAGGCTGCGGGTGGTCGGATGTCACCCGGGAGTGAAGCAGAGAACAGAGGGACAGAGAGGAAGGTGTCCTGCCCGGGGCCTGTGCCCCACACTGGTCTCCCACCATGCCCTGCTGCACACCAACTTGGGGCTCCAGAGGTACACAATCTGCCCTGTGGCTCCAGGACCCGCCGCACGTGGCCCTCTTGTCCCTTGCTCTGCTGCTGATGACAACATGTGGCCCAGACAGGGATGCTCAGTTGTGTGTGGGGAGGGGCCAGGACGTGGGTGTGGGCAGGGGCGCTCGAGCACCTCCCCAGGGCACAGGCTCACCCTCCCTCCCTCCACCAAGGCATTCCTTGTGCTTAAACCAGAGTCCCAGCGCCTCAACCCTCACCAGAGTGATGAGACCTCGCCAGAAACGTCCCCCTTGATGGATCTCGGGGAGCTAGGGACAGGGAGCTTGAGCACAGGGAGGCATAGCTGACTGTGCCAGACTTCTGATATTTCCCTTTGAGAAAATGTACCCACTGCACCAGTCCGCTGGTCACCAGTCACACCTTTGGTCCGTTGGTTCGTGGGCAGGCCTGGCTTTGCTTGACAAGGAAGTAGGGCCAACAGCACCGGGCTGGGAGCAGGTCCAGGCTTGCCTCTTGGCCAGCGCCCCTCCCCTCTCTGGGCCTCAGTTGTGCAGTGCAGGCGTCAGTACTGAAGGTACCAGAAGGTCTCTGACCTTTCCTCTCCAGGATGCATGCAGCCCACCTGTTCCCTGTAGCCGCTTGTCTCTTTACACGGCAGGGAAAGCAGCAAGGTCACTCCCACCACCAGCCACTTGCCATCCGAGCTGCCAAGGCCCAGGCCAGGCTCTGTATCTGCCAGGAGCGGGCAGTGTCAGCCCCAGGCAGAGCTTGGGCCCGTCCCACCTTCTCCTCCCTCCCACTTTGGGCTTGCATGGCTCTCAGGACTTCCTGACCCGCCGCACCCTGAGGAAGGTGTCCAAGGCCGGGGCTCCTCCGCCAGCAGGGAGCAAAGTGTGGCCACTGCGGAGGGAGCTGAGGGGCCAGGGAGGCAGGACAGCTGGGACCTGACTGAAGGGCAACTGAGAAAGGCAGGAAATAAGGGAGGGGAAGAAGACACTGGTCTGAGGAATAAATAAGGGCTGGATCCAGGAAAAATGGGCCAGCGCTGCAGAGGGGAGGGGCGCAGGAGCCCCCCTCCAGGCCCCAGCTCCTCCCCAGACACCCCCAGGCTCCCCTGGCCCCACCCTAGCCCTGGCACTGTCATCGTTGTGGACTGTGTGTTAAGCCTCAGAATCAGACACCCAGCAGGGGCTTGTCCCCCTCCCTTCTCTTCCCCCCCTTGGAGCAGGAGAGGGGCCCCAGCCAGGCCCCAGCACGCCGACCCCAGGACTGACAGGGACAGCAAGAGCCAGGGTCTTGCGACCACTGGGAGATGCGGGCCTCCAGGGCACAGGGCTCCAGCCCGGGAGGCCTCGGCCTCGGGCCGGCGGGGTTGGCGGCAGCTCCTCCAGGCTCCGCCAGCTCCCTGGAAGGAAACCCCGCTTCGCACTCCTTTCCTTCAGCTGGCGGCGCCGCGCTGTTGGCTCCGGTCCTTTTTTTTCATTCCTTTTAACCTTCTCTCTCCACTTTATTCCCCTGCTGCTAAAAAATAAAAATAAAAGTTTTGCAGGGAAGGGTATGGGTCTCTTAATTTCTCGGCGTTTCTTTAGGAGAACAGTGCCCCCGGCACCCTGCAGTGGGCTGTGTCTGCACAGCTCTTCACCGTGTGGGAAAGGGTTCCCAGACTTGTGCCAGGCCTTTGGCTGCAGACAAGGCAGGTGGCATCACACAGATGGTCCAGCAGACACCCAGGTGCCCAGAGCGCATGCCCTGGCCTCTATCAAAGAAGGCTCAGGAACAGGCCCCTCAAGCCCATCTTCCTGCACCCCCCAGCTCCCCCTGGGCCCTGGATAGCTCCCAGAAGCCTTGCGGGGCACATGGAAATGATGCAGAGGAATTTCCTGTACCTCCTCAGTGCCCCCAGGCAGAAAGACAGATCCCTCTTCCCAAGAGGGAAGGCAGACCTGGACCTCAAGTGATCAGCAAATGTCACCCTGCAAAATGGCAGTGGCCTTCCAAGCAGAAGAGGAAGGCATTGCCATGGCAACGCAAGAGGGAAACAAAGGCAGGATTCAAACTCAGGTCTGCTTAACTCCAGAGCCCATGCTGCCTCTACTGGTCCTGGGCTGCTACCCTCAGGAAGCTATAGTTGAAGACAGATGGCCTCACCAGGGGGGCAGACCCATGGCCTGAGCTCTGAGGTCCCTGTGAGATTCAGTGATGCCCAACAGTCAGCCCAAGCAGGATGCACAGATCCTATGCAACCCTAGAAGCCCTGCAGGAGTCCCGTCACACACCACAGGGAGCAAGTGCCAGGGAAAACGCACCGAGTCTCTGGTCCTGTCCTCAGGGGCACTGAACAGAAAGTAAGCGGACATCAGAAGGGTACTGAGGCAGAAGGACCCTCAGGAAGGTCTATGTCTCCCTCATCCCCAGAGCGCCTGTGGGCCGGGCGTCGCATGCTACCAGGAGGGACAGAGCGGTCATCTCCAGGGCTTCCAGGGCCCCAGCCCGAGGTGGCCACTGTGGCCTGGGGAAAAGGTCAGGAGCAAGAGCAGGGGTATAGGCGCCATCAGAGCCTACAGGGGAGCAGTTGATTCTCAGGGGGCCCCAGGGAGGGCCCCCAGGAAATGGCACGGAGAAGGGGACCATATTGCTGTAGGAGTCTGAGAAATGCAATCCATGAGAAAGGGCGGGGACAGTGGTCAAGCAGTGCATCTGACATTGCACAACAGGGAAACTGAGGCCCAGGGACCCTGTCTGACTCGCACAGGGTCACCTGCTAGGACTTGAAGCTCCTACCCGATCACATATTCATCATAATCTCATCGTGACATTGGCTATTTTGGGGGAGGGGTTGTTCTTTGCCCCACCCCCAGGCCTCCATTTGGTCTGTCACCCTGGCAGCTTTCTCCCACTCTGGTGACTACTGGCGTCATGTGTCAGGGTTAGGGTTTGTGGGGTCCACCCTCCTGGGCCATGGAAGTCAGTGTGGAGTTGAGATAACAACTTCAGCCCCAGAGCCAGGGGAGCCTCACCCGAGGTCACTCAGGATGGGGTGAGGGGGCAGGCAGGTTTCTCTTAGGGCACAGGCAGCTGGGGAAATGCCCTGGGGCAAAGCAGGGTGTCCTCAACCCCAAAGCAGAGCTACAAAGCCAGGAGCCATCTACCCCACTCGTGGGCCTAGGTGTGTGAAAGTGAACAGGGGTGAGAGGAAACAGACCTCTGCAGAGACGTCACCCCACACCCATGGTGCCCCCAAAGCCCCCACTCCCCTCGCCCCTAGACTGGCTGCTGCAGCCCAGCTGGATTTCACACAACTCGGGCTCACCTTGCTTTGTTCTCTGCTTCCTAGGGAAGGGACGGAGAAGGTCACACTTAGGGGGGACCCAGGAAAGACCCCATCTGCAGCACAAACTCCCAAGCCCCAGAGCTGGAAAGGACCCCCAACCCTCGCAGGCCATCTCACCCTATAGCAGGGGCTACTGAGACCCCGGAAGTGGCCAGGCACCCGTCCCTCATCAGAGAAGAGGGAGGGACACTGTCAGACAGGTCTAGAGTGCTGTCCACCAAGGGGGGAGCAGCAAATGGGGAATCCTGGAAGTGGCCCCATCAGTGCAGCAGGAAGATACTGCCAGAGATTCGGCCACACAGCACCTTCTTCAGGGCTCCCCGGGCCCCAGGCTGTGTCCTCCTCTGGGTGACCAAGGAGGGCCCAGCCCCACTGAGGGTTTAGATTCAGAGAATTACAGGTAGCTTTGGACACTCCCCAGAATTTTCGGAAAACCAGGTTCATGGAGTATTTTTTGTTTTGATTTGGGTTAGTTTGGGGTTTTTTTTGAGACAGGATCTCTCTGTGTAACCCAGGCTGGCCTCAAATGTTCAGTGATCTTCCTGCCTCAGCCTCCGAGTCCCAGACTGACAAGTGTGTGCTACTAATCAAACAGTTCTTAAAAGCTCTAAATTATGAAGAGGGGTGGGGCACGGCAGCAGAGGCATGGTTTGCAGTTTTAGATACCAGCATTCCCTGGACAGGTCATAAAAATGCAGAGTCCCGGCCCCTACTTGGACTCTGGGGGACCAGGTGATGGTGTGGCTGCTGGTAAGATGACAAGCCCTGCCTCGAGCCCAAGGTGGACAGGGCCTGGATGCCTGAGCCTGAGCCAGACTGTGCAGCTCCAGAGGAAGACAGCAGTAGGGGCCCTGCCAGTGGCCTCTGCAAGCAGCCGGGTTTCAAGCGGGCACCAGGACTGGGGGCCCAAGGGATCAGAGAGCGGAGTCTATGCACTTCCCAGCCACATAGCCCTGGGGTCTCTCAGGGTGTGAGGAAGACAGAGCAGAGGTAGCTGCACTCATGCGGGAGCGATGGAAATAGCTCATGGACATAGGGTTCCTTTCTCTCAGACACTCTGCTTAAATTGAGAAGGAAACAAACACAGGCAAATCGCACTGCCTTCGCACAGCCATTTCAGGGTGCTAAGCGCTGCGTGGGATTCAAAAGTTGTACCTGTGGGTGGCAGTTTGTGCAGCAGCCAAGACACAAGCCCTGGGCAGAGGGGCGGACAGGGCTGTCACCGTCTGTCTCCCGCAGCTCCTACGTGGCCCGCCCTGCCCTCCAGCCCTGTGTCATTTTAGATCCCTGCTCTGTCCACACTGCCAGGAATACAGAGCTGACCAAGCTCCCTGGCAGGCAGAGGTTTGCCAAGTCCAGTTCTTCTTGCTTATTTGAGGGGAACAGGAGGGAGAGGTTTGGTGCGGCAAAAAGAACACCTGACAAGATGTCAAAATGTCTGAGTTAATTTCAAGAACTGACTCAAAACTTTCAGGAAGTGACTTGTCCTTTGTGAGACTGGGGAAGTGACTTTCAGCACAGGGCTTCAGACCTCCTGGCTACATCACTGAAGGTATTAGTTACCTCCTGCCACGTAACAAATTAACCCCCAATGTTAATCACCTGGTCGACCATTTGTTACCTCATAGTGATACAGGAAAAAAAAAACTCCCAACCTTAACCATGTCTGAGACGAGTTCATGTTCTCCACAGTTGAAAAATGAATTTTAGGAACAACAGATGTTAAGAACAGAATATATTTACTGAGGGAAAGAAAGTTTCTTCTGTCCAAGAGAGGGACAGAAGGGGGGCCCGAGTGGGTTACCCCAAGACTCTGTCTTTTCTAGGGACTTTTATAGAGCAAAACCACGAGGTGAGGTGAGTCCAAGGTAGGGGAAGTGGACAAAACTATGGTCAGCCAATAAGAATTGTTCAGGTAAAATTGATTAAACTGGGATCAGATGGGGAAGTGAGTCACGCAAGTGGGCATGAATACAGAACAGGGGCATTTCCTATAAGGGGTGAGGTCAATGACTTCAAGGTGATCGCTACCTATTTAGAATATCAATCCCTGAGGTTTATCCCTAGGGAGGTGTGTGGGTGCATTTGTTTCATCTTTTGTCTTCATGTCTGGCCCACAGCAGATACACATGTTATCTTGTCTTTCATGTTGGCTTCTAGGAGGGCCTGGCCCTGTCTGACTGCCTATAATATTTCTATCTAACTCAGCTACCTATAACAATAGCTTCTTTGGATCAGGAATCTGGCAGGGTTTAGCCCAGTGGCTCTGGCACAAGGTGAACTCCTTGGCTACCATCGGCTCAAAGCTGAACAGGAGAAAGAAGCACACTCTGCCATCATGCACCTACCCGGCTGCCTGTAGGCTAGGAAGCCCCCTTGTGGGGTTGCTGATGGCCTGTTTCCTAGCACAAGGGCCTCTGCTTCTTTGCCTCCTAACATGGCAGCTGGCTTTCCCAGAGCAAGCAGTTTGAGAGAGAGCAGGAAGAGGGAGGCAGAGAGAGGTAGGAACTCAAGACCAAGCTGCTGTCTCCCTGTAACCCAGCATCGGATGTGACACCCCACCATTTCTACTCTAGTCTCTACTGGGAAGTCACAAAGCCCAGCCCACACCCAGGCACGGGGTCACTAAGAGGGTAACTCAGTTCCCTCTGCAGAGAGCAGAACCAAGGACTGTGTGGACACAGTTTAGAATTGACCCAGAAAGTTAAAAACCGATGGTCACTAAAGGTCCTTGTCTGTGACCATGGCTCTCCTACACTCTGGAACATGGGGCACAGTGGACATAAAAGGGTCAGAGGTTGGATTTCTCCAGGGAGGCTGTGTTCCCTCAGCAGAGAGGAGCTGGAAAAGGAGAGATGCAGGTGGGCAAGTCAAGTCAGGAGGCTGTCGCCCTCTTCACTGAGCCCACAGGGGCCTTGAAGTAGCTGCAAACAGATCTATACATCCGGGAGTGGGCTCCTGCCTGGGCAAGGTGTGATATCCCTCTGCCTCCATGGCGCTGGGCCTGGTGGCTGGATATGGAACATTCCCCCATAGGGACCAGGTGCTAGGGACCCCTCCCCAAAGGCACAGGGAGGACAGATGCCAGGGTGCCAGGGAGGAACCAGAAAGACCACAAACGGAAGGGGACAGGGGGAAGAAGGTCACTTAGAGTCCAGCAAACTTCCCCGCCTCATTTCTTTATCTGCAAATTGGGCACAGTAAAGGGAGTTTATACCACGGAGCTGTGAAAGTTCAATGACAAAATCTATTTAAGACTCAAAGTGGCCAGTGCATAATTATTAGGCAGAAATACAGGATCACAAAAGACATTAGCATGCCTCCAAATCAACTACACACCCAGCCTGGAAATTGCCTCCAAATTATGGTGACAGATGACAGACGCTCCTCAGACCACTGCTGACTTACTTCAAGGGCCTGGGAGCTCACTACTTGCCCTGGCATCTTAGGACGACAGGGCCAGCCCACAGATGGACAGCTCTGTTCCCTATGTGACCCAACAGCAGACAAGAGTGTTGACCTTCAGAACAGATGGGACGAAGGAAAGGAGAAAAGAAAAAGACAGAAATGTATGTATGTATATACGAATATACATATATGCAGGAGGGCTAACATGGTTCTACTATTTTATTATATCACTTAATGCTAAGCAATAATCGATGATGGGGTATTTGATCAATCTTGTATGTCTGTATGTGTTATCCAGAACACACACTTCGAAGATATCAATATGTAAAGCAGCAACTATTGGTGTTTTGTTGTTGTTGTTGTTGTTGCTGTTGTTGTTGTTAGCCTGTTTTGTTTTTTATCTTTGGATTTTTGGTTTTTGTGTTTTTTCTGTTGTTGAGAGGATTAATTGTCTGACTAAATTTGCATGTCTGTATATGGGTTCATATATTTACACTTCAAAGACATCAATGGATAAAGCAATAACCACTGTTGAGACCATATCACCTTGTCTATAGATTAGTTGTGATTGTACTATTTTTTATGCTAATTGGTGTCTGTTTGTCAATATGTTTTTGTACTTTTATTTTTTTTTAATAAAAAAAAAAAAGAGTGTTGACCTTCGGGTAGACCCCTAAACTAAGAAAGGAAACAAATGTACTCCCTGTTTTGTAAAGTCTCCTTGAGGGTCAAGTGATTTGAGCGGGGGTATGTACAGATTTATACATGGAAGAGGCAGGTGTTTGCCTCTGGGTGTGCATGAGTGTGAGCTGGGGTCCTGTGTTCGTGTGTAAGGATGTGGGTGTGTGGGTGTTCTGAGGGTTTCTTCCCCTGAGGACCTGAAATTTCTTTCCCTAAGCCTCTGGAGACCCGGTGCAAAGGAATACAGAGCATAAAGTCAAAAATAAAATCACAGGTAGTGCCTCCAAAGCCCACAGCGTGAGGCACACCAACACCCCCAGAGCAGATACCCGGGCTCAGCTCCAAGCCCCACCAGCCACCCCTCACCGGAAGATGGGGTTGGCTCCTCCACCCCAAACTTTCAGTGTGAATCTTGGCGTTAGCCCCATGAGCACACATCTGCCACTCTCCCCTCTCCGCGTCCTGAATGAAAAGTGACGATCAGAACCCGGAGGAATCTTTGTGTTTTCATTAGGTATTTTAGCAGACGCCGTGAGGACATTCAGATTCGATTTCCCTGTTTTGTACACACACATAAGCCCATGCTAAGAGGATTACTTCTCCCAGTGCCGGCTCCCTCCGAAAGACCGTGGTCAAAAGGGACCCGTGTTCGACAGCGTTTTCTCTAATTCCTCTGGCTTTTCTTCCTCGAGTCAGGGTGCAGACATCTAACCTGCTCCCAGACCCACCCGCCTCGCAGGGCTGGGGTAACCACGCCCCGCTCCTGATGCCGCCGGGCACAAACATTAGCACTTGGTTCAGCAGCGGCCCAAAGGGAAAGGGAAAGGCCAACCCTCCGTGCCCCACAGAAAAATGTAGCCTTTTCGCCTTTGCGCCTGTGAATGGCTTTTCGAGGGTTTTCATTAGGCCCTGGGCCCGCTGGTGCAGAAAGCCCGCAGATGTTGACGGTTTTTTCATCCCTGGGTTAAGATGTCTTCCATAGCTTTCATTCCTCACTTGTTACTTTATTATCCCCGGGGTTTTGCCGCCTCCCGCCTCTTGCTCCTCTGAAGAGAGCAGCGGTAGCTGAGCCGGTCATTATCTCGGCCCTTTTCTCTGGCCTCCCAAGGCAGCCCAGGCCTCGGGCCCATTGTGAGGAGCAGCAGGTAGCTGAGGCAGGCCGGGTCACGCCGCAGACCCTTTTGTGTAGCTGCCCCCTCCTCCCGCGGCTGGGCTCTGGGCTTGTAAAAGGTCAGGGACAGCCAAGCCTCCATACCTGAGCTTTTGTTTAGGACTGCAGGCCGCTGATTGCAGGCGCTGTCTCCTCCCTTGGCTCCGCACAGCGCTGCCCTCCCCCACCCCTCGGGGCCGGAGACGTGCGGGGAGCACACAAGCAAGACACGCAGGGCATTAGTTCCCGTCCTCCGTACCCAGAGGCTGGCTGAGGTGAATTCAGATGCAACTCTGGAGACTCGGGATGTTGAGGAAAAGTTTTTGCAATAAATACCCAGAGGATATTGGTTTTTAGAATCTTGCCTCCTATCACAGCCTGTGTCACCCGTCAAAAGGTGATGTCACACCCTCACCTGCCCATGTCACACCCTCACCTGTCCACTTCAGTTTTGTTTTTGTTTTGTTTTGTTTTTTGTTTTTTTGGTTATTTCATGGATTCAGTGAGAGAAACCATCTGGCAAACCATCGGGTCTGTCTTTCCCACTACTAGCTGTGTAGAATTTAACTTGAAGTATGAGGCAGATTCAATTTTCTGAAAATTATAGAGCAGAAATACACACAAATTTAAGGGCCTTGAGGTTTATGATTCCAAGCCCTGCCCAAGCTGGGTGCCCTATGACTGAGGGAAATGTAAAAGCAGATAAGAGTCAAATTCCCTAAACCTGATCCCTTAGAAAAGGCAGCTCAGCCAGGGAGATAACTCAGCAGTGCTGTGCCAGCCTGGTAAGCTTGAAGTTCTGAGTTTGATTCCTGGTATCCCCCCAAAAAAGAAAGAAAGAAAAGAAAAGGCAGCTCTTAGAAGCATGCTGGGGAAAGCTGTTGTGTGTACTTAGGTTGGGAAAAATCAAAAAGGCCCAGGTTTTCACTGACCACTGAGCCCAGGGTTTTCACTGAGTCAATCACAATATGGCGGCCGGAAGAGCCAACAGGAACCCAAGCTGCCTCACAGAAAAGAAGGGGCTTTATGAGGCCAAAAGGACTGAGACTCTCTGGGCTCATCTTAGGAGAGCTGCTTGTGGGCAGCACAGGATCCCCCACAAGAGGGAAGGAGACCAGAAAAATGGGGAACAAGAAATCTGATGACAAAGACTGGTGTCTGGCTAGAACTGAGTCTTCTGCCTGTACTTGGGAGTTCAGTGCTACTTGTGGGAAAGAGAAGGCGCTCTCATTCTGTGTGGCCCTGGAGGGTAGGGGCTAAAATGCAAATGTTTGGAGCAAATCACAGGAAACTATTCCAGAGTTCACAATTATCTAAAGTGGAGTTATTGGTAGCTACTTTGAGAAACTGTCCTGTCTCAAAATGGAAAATTGAAAAGAAATGGATAAATTCCTAGATACACGTGAACTACTAAAGCTTAACCAAGAATACAAAATGATTTTTTTTTTTTTTTTTTGTCTTTTTGAGACAGGGTCTCCTTACACAGTTCAGCCTGGCTCTTGAGCTTACTTTGTAGCCCAGGCTGGTCTTGAACTTGCAATGATCTTCCTGCCTCAGCCTCTGGAGTGCTGGGATTACAGGCATGCGCCACCACTCCTGGTGATAAAAGAAATTTTAAATAACCCAGTATCAGTCAGTGAAATTAAAGAATTAAAACTACCAAGAAAAGCCCATGTCCTGACAGATTCACTGCTGAATTTACAAGAATTTTAGAGAACACCCAACACCAGTACTCCTCCAACTCTGTAATGAACTGAGAGGGAAGTTATAACTCTCAAAGTTATTCCTAGAGGCGAGCCTTACCCTGATTCTAAAACCAGAAAGACTCAACCGAAAAAGAGAGCTATAGGCCACTGTCTGGTTTCCCTTGTGTGAAAATTTTAATAGGAAAGAGGAGAGGGAGAAAAGATGAAAGTAAAAAAAGTAAATACACTCCTGTGTTTCCGTTCCCTTTCTCTGGCTTCAGTCTAATGTGGTGTGACAGCTGACACTGCAGGGTTTATACTTCTTTGGCTCTATGAAGGTCTTTATTGCTGTGAGCATGGTCTGTTTTGAAAGAAAAAATAAAAGAGAGAATAGAAAAAAAGAGCTCAGCAGTTACCTAGATTTTGGAGGGAGGGTTAGGAGATGATCTCTAGAGGTAGTGTTTTGCTTTGGAATGTAAATTTGATCGCAGTTGTACAACTTTGTCAGTGTGTTGGGGTCTACTGAATATTACATTTTAGGTTTGTAAATGGTGTGGCATGCAGATTTTGGGCTCAATAAAGTTATTTTATTAAACAATAAAACAAGATGGGCTGCTATGTGAAGTACTGAGTGATCCATTACTGTGGGCAATCAGGCAGAAATGAGATGCTGGTGGGGAGGAAGGTTTGGCCCCTAAGCATTTATATAGGGCTTACTTTGTGTCAGTACCAAAAAGTCATTTCTAACTTTAATTTACTTCATTCTTTGATTTATTTTTTTAAAATAACTTTTATTTTCTAGCAATTGAATTAAACATATTTAACTTCCCTTTCTGGCGCCAGTGAGCAACATCACACTTAGTCAACAAAAGCAGGTAGACTCTGATGGTGAACCCATGCTCTGGAGGGTGAGTTCAGCGTTTGCAGGTTTGCGCTGAGTCCAAATGTGACTGGGAGAGCATGCTGAGCTGGGAGTGGGGAGGAACCGATGGGGGAAAAATGATTTTCAGGCCTGAGAACCAAAGAAACCATGGAAAAGGGCTTCGAGGGAAAGAGTGAGAGATGGAAGTTCCCCAAGTCCTTTCTGTCCGCAGCTCTGTCCAAATCCTGAGCCATAAATGCAAAAAGCAGTCTCAAAGCAGCTGAGCTATTGGAGAAAGATCTGACATTAGCATTTGCTGCCTAAGAAACAGAGTTTTCAGTTTGGATCCAACCAAGATAATTGCCTGATAAAAGAAATAGCACCCACAAGAGAAAAAGAGCCAAATCCGAAATGCATAAAATTTACATGCATAATGTTCAGGATACAGCCCAGGATCTCAACATACAGAGAACCAGGAAAATAGAATATGCATTCTCAGGTCAAAAGAATATCAGCTGGGACAACAAACGATGATCCAGATGTTGTAATTAGCAGGCAAGGAATTTCTAGCATGCATTGTAGGTCTGTTACTGAAGAAGAAAATATGCTCACAGTGAATGAATAGGTAGAAAATCTAAGCAAAGAAGTACAAATGATAGGGCTAGGGATTTAGCTAAGTGGCACAGCACCTGCCTGGCAAGTGTGAGGTGCTGACTTCACTTCCCGGTACCAGAGAGAGAGAAAAAGAAAAGAAGGAAGGATAAAAGTAGAAATTCTAAGATTGAAAAACACAATATCAGAAAGAAATTTAAAAGATCATTATATAGCGCCAACAACAGAATGGAGATTACAGAAAGAGAACTTATATATAAATAAATTACCAGTATAAAGAACAAGGCGAAAATACAACTTAGCAGGGCTTTGATAAATATAAATGTTGTCTCAGAAAAAGGGAAGATGGCAAAGCAGCAGAAAAAAACTTGAAAAAGTAACTGGGCATGGTGGTACAAATCTGTAATCCCAGCACTCAGGAGGCTGAGACTGGAGGATCACCGTGAGTTCGGGGCCAGCTAGGGCTACAATAGTGAGTTCAAGACCAGTCTAAACTATAGAGTAAGACCCTGTCTCAAAAAAACAAAAAAGAAAAAGAAAGGAAGAAATAGTCAATTTTTTTTCAAATTTACTGGAGATGAATTTATAGATTCAAGATATTTCATAAACAACAAACCAGAAAGTGTCATAAATAAGAAAATGCACTGAGCAAATTTGTCTCCAATAGACTTGCATTACACAACAGGCTATGGGAGTTTTCCAAACTGAAGCTAAACATTACCCCTGGAAACTTGAATCCACAGAAAGAAAGAAGAATATTAGAAATATAAATGTCTAGATCTGTACAAAATTATTTTTCCTCTTAATTTCTTTATTATATGTGTATATATAAAACTACACAAAACAAAAACTTCATCATGCTTCATGTGGTTTATAATACATATAATGTAATACAAATAATATGTAAGGCATCAGGAATGGAAGAGTGTATAAAATTATAGAGTTGAAAATTTTGCCATTTTGCATAATAGAGTAACTGTGGGAAGATTATGAAAATTTAAGGATATGTATACATGTGATCTTTAGAGCAGCAATAGGGGAAACCTCAGAGGTACAGCTAAGATCCAATACATACATTAAAATTGAATTCCAGAAGTTGTCCAACAAAAAATGCAGAAAAAGAAGAATAGGGAAGATAAATAGTAGGAACAAATAGAAAGCAAATTATAAAACAATAATCTTATAATTATTAACTCAACCATATTAACAATGACATTAACATTTAATTTAACTCAGTTTTAATTCTCTTCTTTTTCTAGCTCATAAGATTTATGTAGGTTTTAACTTGTCAAGATTTCTGAATAGATGATGTACACTTGAAAAGAATATGTCCTTTTGCCATCGTGGTAAATATTATCTTACAAGTAGGTCAAAGTGGTTCAAGTTGTTCAAATAAAGTTGTTCAAATCTGTCTTTGCCGATAATATTTATTTAATTGTTCTATCTTGCTGAGAATGGGGCATTAAATCTCTGACTATGATCGTGCATTTATTTGTTTCTCCTTTTAACTGTTAATTTTTACCACACATATTTTGAGCCTCTGTTTTTAGGTACATGTATGTGTATGATTGCTATGTTACCCTATTAAATTGATTCTCTCACCATTATAAAATTTTTTTTCTAGCTTTTGATTATATATCCTTCATCTGATATGGATATTGCCTCCCAAAGTTTTTTAATATTACTGTTTGCATAGCAAATCCACTTATACCTTATCTCACTCTGTATACATAATAGCAACAATAATTGGTCCTTGCTTTTACTTTTATTCATCTGTTTAGCTCTCTGCATTAAGCCAAAAAATAATGAAGAACAGAAATCAATAAAATACAAAATAAAAAGTACAGAAAAATCAGTGGGACAAAAACAGGCTTTCTAAAGTGATAAATAAGGGCTGGGGATATAGCTCAGTGGAATAAGCGCTTGCCTAGCAAGCGCAGGGTCCTGAGTTCGAACCCCAGTACCGAAAAAAAAAAAAAAAGAATAGCTAAAGTGATAAATAAAATTAGTAACCTCCAGTCATGCTAATCAACAAAGTGCAAGAGAAGATACAAATTGTTATTTCAGAAATAAAAGAAAGAACATTAATATAGCTCCTCCAAAAGCCTAATAGCACTTATTAGTAATAACTTCATAACAATGTACTTAACAACTTGGGTTAAGAGGGTAAATCCATTGTAGGAGACAAGTACCAAAAGTGACACAAGAATAAATTTTAGCCAGGGATATAGCTCAGTGGTATAAATGCCTGCCTGGCAAGTGTAAGGTCCTCAGTTTGATTCCCAGCACCTCCCCACAAAAAAAAGAAGAAATTTTAAAATTTTAATTGCGTCATGTCAGTTAAAGAAATTCAACATATACATTTCATTTCCTGACTCTTTGTATAAGCCCTAATAGCACACTTCCTTAGTCCAAGTTGCATTTGCTTTTGTCTATGAAACTGTGATTTATTTCCTCTACTGGACTCATGAAGATCACATTATACCCACTGGCAAGCAAGGAGTTTTACAAATAGGCTTTTTTTTTTTTTTTTTTTTTTTTTTTTTTTTTTTTTTTTTTTTTTTTTTTTTTTTTTTTTTTTGTCTTTTTGAGACAGGGTCTCACTATGCAGTTCAGGCTGGGCTTGAGCTCACTTTGTAGCCCAGGCTGGTCTCGAACTTGTGATTACAGGTATGCACCACCACGCCCGGCTTTCAACATATAAATAAGTGTTTCTATTAGGAAATTTCAGGCCTAGATGTCCTTGTTGGTATATTCTACTAATTGTTTAAAGAAATGTAATTCCACATAAAAATTTTTGATAAAAATGGGGAGAGAACACTTCTCAACTCATTTTAAGGGACTAGCATTACCTGATATCAAAACCAGAGATCGAAAGAAAACTGAAGACCAACATTCCAAGAGACACCAAGGTCAGGATTCTCAAAAACAAGATCTAACAATATATGAAAAGGATGACCCAGCATGACTATGTAGATTGAACTCAGAAATACAAGATTGTGATTCATTGTATCTATGAATTAAAGATGAAGAGTATATAATCGTATCAATAGATGCAGAAAAATAGGATAAACTCAGCACCCATTTATGATTTTTTAAAGAGTTCTTTCAAATATAGAATAGAGATGAGCCTCTTCAACATGAAAAATTGCACATATATACATATACAGATATACATATGTAGATATATATATGAGAGACTGATTTCTTTTCCCCTAGGATCAGGACCAATTTAAGCATGTCCGCTCTTACCACTGTTGTTCAATATACTACTGGAACTATAACTATAGTAATAAAGCCAGAAAAGGAAATAAAAGATACACAGATTAAAAAAGAAGAAATAAAACTCTCTCTACTTGAAAATGACATGATTGTATATTATGAAAATTCCTAGAGATATAAAAAATTAAAAATTCCAAAAGTTTTAGAATAAAGTGCATTCAGTAAGACCTCAGAATATAAAATAAACATTCAAAAATCAATCAGGGTTGTACATACTAGCAACAAATACATGGATACCAAAATTTTAATCTAGTGCTACGTATTCTCACTCAACAAGTTAAATACTGAGGTGTAAAGCTACAAAATACGTTCAAGACATGTTGAAATTTCCCAAGTGCTAATGAAAAAGAAATCAAAGAGAAATCCAAGCATGTGGTTGACAAACCATATTCATGGGTCAGAAGACTTGGCAAAATAGTAATGTGAATTTCCCCCCATATTGATACATAGATATAACACGATCCCCACCAAAATTACAATAAGAATTTTTGTAGATGTAGAGAAGCTTTTTCTAAATTTACAAGGAAAACCCAGAAACATGGGATAATTAAAATAATTTTGAAATAAATCTCTTTAAATAAAATAATTTTAAGGTAAAACAATGTATGGGTTTTAAGGCTTACTACACAGCCATAGTAATTGAATAAGCAAAAGAGATAGATAAGTAGCTCAAGAGAACAGAATAGAGACCCAGAAATAGCCCTCACTCAAGGGTGCCAGCTCTGATTTTACAAAGATACAGAAGCAATTCAATGGAGAAAGATCATCCTTTAAACCAACGCTCCTGAAGCAATACTCATGGGGGAGGAGGAAACCTCAACCTAACCATTGTATTTTACCAAAATTAATTCAAAACAGGTTATAGAGTTGAATGTAAAATATAAAGCTATAAAACTTTCAGAATATAAGGGAAAATCTTCAGGACTTATGGCTTGGTAAAGAGTTTTTAGTCCAAAAGAAAAAAATAGGAAAAAAGAAAAAAAAGTCTAATAAACTTTATTTCATCACAATTTTAAAAATCTTTCTCAACAAAAGATTCTCTTAAAAGAATTTTTAAAAGTCATAGTCTGGGAGAAAATATTTGCAAACTCTGCCTGGAATATGCACTTTCAAATTTTAACAGTTAAAAAAAAGATTCATCAAAAGACATGAAGGATTATTTTTACTGAAGAGAATATAAAACTGCCAAATAAGCAAATGAAAAGATACTAAACATCAGTAGTCACTAGAGAAATGCAAAGTAAGACCACAATGAGATATCACTCCGCACCTATTAAAATAACTGGCATCTAAAAACACTCACACTTCAAAATCATGAGCAGGATTCAGACAAATTATATCTCAAAATACTGCTGGAGTTTCTGATAGTTTCCTTAAAAACTGATTAGCCACCATAATACCTCATAGCAATTATACTCTTCAGTATGTACACCAAAGGAATGAAAAAGATACTAACACAAAACCTGTGCATGATTGTTACTAACCACTTTATTTGTAATACACCCAAACTGGAAACAACCAGCGTGTCCTTCAATGGGTGAACAATTAAGCAAACAGTGGTACAATCATACTACAGATATGTGTGCTATTTTGTTCAGCCACAGATTGCTACAAGTCAGATTTGATCTCAAAAGCATTATGCCAAGTAAAAAAAAATAGTTTGAACTCAAAAAAGTCACATATTATGTGATTCTATTTATAGAACATTCTTGAAATGACAAAATTATAATGATGGGAGGCAGGCTAGTCAGAGGTTAGGGATAGCTAGGGAGTGGACTGTAAAGAGGTACCAAAGAGGGGCTGGGGATATAGCTCAGTGGAATAAGTGCTTGCCTGGCAAGCACAAGGTCCTGAGTTCGATCCCTAGTACTGCAAAAAAAAAAAA
>PVLD010000894.1:104025-236668 GCA_004027595.1 Dinomys branickii | reverse complement strand
ATGTATCACCTGACACTTACTGACACTTATTCATGTATCTTAGCCCACCGCAGTATTTGAAAGGGGCTTTCCTGCTCTTCGACATCATCAGGGCCTCTGCTGTCCTGTGAGTGCTCTCTGTGCTGTGAGATACCGTGTGTGCTTTCCTTTTTGTACTCTAAACCCAGCTGGCACTAGATCTTGAGCGACAGCGTGGTTCTCATGATGCCGCTCTGCTCCAGTATCTGGCATGACATTTGTCACCCGTCAGCAATGCAACAGATGCTTCTGGTTGTAAGAATGAGTGAACAGATGAGTATCGGGGACCCAGCCAAGATCCCCAACTGCCCGTATGAGGTGTACTACGAAAGGATGAACTATGGAACAAATTTAGTAAAGCATGCAGGGGGTTTGGAGGTCAGTGCCTCAGGGTGAGCAGAGACAGACACTCCAAGGCAGCCACTATTTATCAGGTGTGTACAGTGATAGCCAGCTATGGAAAGATTCAAGGTCAGTGGAAAACTCATAGGCAGATGACTCAGGGGCAACTGGATGATCCAGGGATGACTCAAGAGGGAGGAGGTGATCTTATGCTAAGGAAGATTTTGCCCTGGAGTGCTTTTTAATCTTAGAGATTTTAGTTTAGTCTTAATGGGTGGAAGAGGAAGACCCATCCCTGAAGAGTTCATGGGGATTCTCAGATGCGTGATCCCAATAATCTCAACCTCCATTTATCCCTTAGGGAAGTATGAGAAATTAGCCATTGTCAATTGGTGGTCCCCAACAAAGAAGTCCTCTATTAGACTCACCACTAGATGCTCCAACAGTTTTGTGCCGTCCTTCCAGTCCTCCAAAGCCAGTGAGCACCAGCTCTGTTGCCTGGGGTTCCCAGCCAGGCCCCTCAAATGAGGCCGAATAGCAATCAGTTTTCTCCTTTATGACCTCCCAGGGTGATGGTTTGAAGAGGTCAAGAACAGAGAGAAGGAAATGTGTTTGGGTAGATGCTGAATGTAAACATTTACAAACAAGATACAGCTTATAAAAGCAAACTAAGCCAAGTCCACGGGTAAGAGATGAAAATAATATAGTCTGTAAAACACACTCACAGTATACCATTCTCCCCTGCTTAAAACACAGCCCTGCACACATATTATGAACTGTGTAGAAGATTCCAGTGAGGCTGGGGAAAAGATAACCTCAGATTTAAGGAAACCCATTGAACCCAATACCCACACATTGCCTTTAACTTTTGGTCATTCCAAAGCCAAAAGCTCCAGTGACCCTCTTTTTCCCTCAGCCCACACTGCACATCTGAGCTGTTCTGATGGGCAGTTCACGTAACAGATGTCCCATTGCACTACCAGCTTCTGAGACTCTCGTACTCATTGGCCACCAGCAGCAACAAGTTGGAAGGTAAAGGGGTACAGTGACCCCAGACATGGAGTACAGTGGGATAAAGGTTGTGAAAAGACTGATAGGAAGCTCAGGTCTCGTACAAATGTTAGATGGAACTTAATAATGAATAATATTTAAGTATGAAGAGAGAAGAGAGGAAAGGTGAGCAGAGAGAGAAAGAAAGAAAGAGGGGAGAGGGAGAGAGAGAGAGAAAGAGAGAGAGAGAGAGATCTTGCCTTAAACACAGGTCAGTAAACTTCTTCTATAAGGTGGGAGCATGTTATTAAATATTTTAGACTTTTTTGCCATGTGTTTTACAGCCACTCTGCCACTGTAGCAAGAAAGCAATCATAAACAGTATATAAACAAATAAATGTCTCAATAAAACTTTATTTAAAAAATAAGACAAATATGAGTGACAGATCACAGAATAGGATACAGTAGAATAGAATAGAATAGGAATTGCCTGCCCTTTCCAAATGGACTGAAGTCCAGTAACAGTCACAAGATTGTACATCATTATACATATTTACTAAAAATGGATCTTGAAATTTATTTGAAAAAATAAGAACAGTTAAATATTTTGAGGAAAGGTTTAGGAGGAAGGGCTGGAAGGAGGAGATAATAAAGTGTCATAAGCTATGGCACTTAAAGCAATGTGCTATTGACAAAAAGAATGAATAGATCAGTGGCGAAGAATTGAGAGTCCAGAAAAACCCCTCAGTGTATACAAGCATTTAATTTATGATCAAAGCAGCGGCTCGCCAACAAGAAAAGATGGATTTCCAAACAGTGACACTGAAAATTACTGGCTCTTTGGAAAAACTTCAAACCATATCCATACATCTCATTCTATAGCATTCTATAGTAAAACCAACTTTAAATAAATTACATTTCAAAAATTCGTTAAAATTCGAATAGCTGTTACAATGAGAAAGAACTTTCTAGTCATGAAATTAGTGTAAGACACACCAAAAAAAGGATGAAGTTAGCTTTGTAAACACTGCTGACATTTTATGTAAAAACATATCATCACCATAAACAAAAAAACCAAATAGACAAGGATTTAAAAAAAAACATGCTAGATAAGGAATTAATTTCCTTCATGTTTTAAAAACTACTTAAAAATCAATGAAAGGAAAGAAAAAACCCTAGTTATCTACCAGGGAACAAAATCAATTAGTGATCCCTTCTGAGTTGTGGGACTTCTAGCAACCCGTATTCGTGTCCTTCTCTGTATTCTTTTATATTTTGCAGTAAGTATGTGCTGCTTTTATAGGCAGAATAAAGACTGACAGGTTTAACCCTGAAAGACTGGGGTGGAGGAAATGATTATCAAAATACAAAATTTTACAAAATATTAATACAAAGGGTAATAAACATGTAAAGCCATCATATTCAGTGATTAAGGAAAGAAAAATGCCAATATGAATGTATAAAATTTAGACAATTTTTTAAAGAAAGAAATGCTATTCGTGGTGAAGAAATGGAGAGATTACTATTGCAAAACCATTCTGGAAGGAGAGTCAGCAATATCCTGTGGTGTGGCACCACTTTTTTGTTGTTGCTGTACAGGGGAGTGAATCCAGGGACTTTGCATTGAGCTACATCCCTAACACCCCCACCCCCGTTTTTTTTTGAGACAGGATTTCACAAAATCACCCAGGTGGGGCTGGAACTCCCGATTCTCCTGTCTCAGCCACTCAGAGTGCTGGCATTACAGCCCTGTGTCACCAAGTTTCTGGTGTTCTAGTCCCATTTCTAATCTGACCTCAGGGGCAAATGAAGCAGGCACATGGTGGTTTATGTTTACACAGGGGTCACCTAGAGGATGGCTATTGGTGTCTTTGGTACCCCTGTATCAGGGGAAAGCTGCCCTTTGCTTTGGGAACTGGGTGATTCCTCAACCGTCTGTAACAGCCAGCCTGAATCACACCAAGAATGTCTCCAACTCCCAGAACATACCTGCTGAGTACCTGGGACAAGTTTCTGGGAAAGCTTCTCACCAAAATGGGCCAACTGCACCTTTTGTGCCTAATTCCTGCTGTCCCTTGCAGATCCTGCTCGACATACTTCCCTTCCTAAGTGGATCAAGTCCAGGGCCATGGGGCAGTGATTTGTGTCAGCAATGTGTTGGAAACCCTTAGCTTATGTCCCGCACTAAGTTATGTTGGGGATGGCAGGTCTCACTTCATTCAGCGAACAGGTATTGACCACCTGCCATGTCCTGAGTCCAGTGCCAGGGAACACATTGGTGAACAAGACACCTGGGGTGAGTCTTACACCTTTGATTTCTTTATCCTTACACAACAACGGAAACACACTTGCCCTCCACCTTTAACGTGCTTAAGCCCCACCTCTGTACTTCAGAGATACCGATATGAACTGGTACGTATCCTATGAGGCGCTGTAAACCTACGAAGCATTTTCCTTAGGGCCTCCCCAGTCACATCGTGAGCGCTGCAGATATGGGAATCTCTTTCTCCCCTCCTTTACCTAGCCGAACAGCCCTGACAGTGCTAGCAGTCAGAGTGCAAGCCTGGATTCGGTGGGGATCCTGTCCTGGTCTGGATACTGAGGAAGCTTCTTCTATAGCTTGAACCAGCCACAAAGACAAAAATCCAAGAATCATTCTAGAAATTTTCCTTTTGATCAATCCTTTTCTATCTAAACTGTTATCCAGCCCAGCCCAGTTGATTTTTAATACCTCCTTCCCTCCAGTGCCTTCAGAATACTGAGTAAATTCTTCCAAATTTTTTTTTTTCTTTTTTACTTCAAGGCTAAGGACCACAATGAACAGGAAAAGATGAGACCTTTCCTTTCTACCTTAACAGCCAGGGACACACTGCCTCTCACAAAGCTGCACAGCAGCCTCCTGCCCCAGGGCTTTTTCCCAGCGTGTGTCTCTAGCTCAGCTCTTTTTACCTTATCCCCTTTCCTTACAGACTCATTTTATATGTGCTTGTTCCTCAGAGACCTCATCCTCAAACCCCAAGGTCAGACAAGATTACATCATGTCCCTGTTACAATCCACACAACTTTTCTCTCATAAGCTAAGCATGAGATTTTTGGTTTTAGGCTTCTTTAGCAATTTCTTCAGTGCTAAGGATTGAACCTAGGGCCTTCACACTGAGGTACATCCTCAGCTATTTTCAAAAAAAAAATTTGAGACAAGGTCTCTCTAAGTCACTACCCTGCCCAGGCTGGGCTCAGACTTGCCATCATCCTGCCCCAGCCTCTCAGAATGCTGGGATTACAGGTGTGCACCGCCCCTCCCAGCTTCTGTCATTTTCTTGACTTGTTCTTAGGCGTTCCTCCTCCTCTCTCCCTCTCCTGTGCTTTTCCTTCTGCTGTGAAGCGCTCTGTATTCTAAACGTTATAGTGAACCTAGTGGCCTTGTCTGCTCTCATCTTTAACCAGAAACATAATCGCCTCATTAACCTTTGGGGCGAGGCTCCACTCCGCCCCACAGCGGGTTGGAGGTCTGGGTTCCTGGGCGTGCCGGTGGCCTCAGCTCTGCTGGTCAGCCAGAATTAATGGGAGATCAACATGTTGGGGCAGGGCTCTCATTTGCTGGGTGGAGGAGCAGGCATTATTGATTCCTGTGGTACAATACTCTGGCTCCTTTGCATCTGGACCTGTTATTAAGTTTGTGCACATTTCCTCTGACTAGGGAAGAAGTCCAGGGGTAAAAGATATTCACATTATGGTTTATCACGGATGGAGATAATTACTTGGGATATTCCTTCTGGTATGGCTCATCCAGTAGGAAATAAAATAAAATAAAATAAAATAAAATCAGGGAGTCAGCTCTATCGGCTACCATTTTGGCAATAAGAGGTTTGGGGCTATTTCCGAAGCATCCACCTCAAATAAAGCCTCACTGATTCCCTCTACTCCCTTCAAGTTGGGCAAAGGTTTGGTTGGGTAATTTGGTCTAACCCCAGGAAAATTTCCTGGATGGAATGCAAGTTCTCAGAGATCTTGAAAGTAGATTGGAACCACCCGATTGGACCCTTAAGATGTCTGACTCTCTTTGAACTAATTCTATGTACTATCTTATGTAATCCTCACACCAAGTTTTTGAGGCAGATGTGATAGATCAGCTGAGGTTTAAAGAGATAAAACAACTCACCCAAGACTGGGGATCTACTAAGCTCCATGCAGCTAACAGAAGAGTCCTGGACACTTGGAAGCCTGTGTTCTGATACTTGCTGTCACCACACACTGTGCCTCCAGGACCACGTTCCTTGTGAAACTTAGAGAAGCCATGGATACACCACAGCTGAGTCTTCTGATTACAAAATGGGCATAGAACTATCTCTGAGAAGATAGAGTTTTCTGGAACTTCTTCTCCCATCTATTTGATGGCCCTGGGAAAATACTGAGTGTAATGAGAAAGTACTTTAATAGGATAAAGACAAATGAAAAAAATCTTCCAGATTGCATCATGAAGTTGTACAGACCCTCTTGACTTCTAATCTAAGCTCTTCTTCCTAGTGCTCAGGCCTGTCTGGGCTGCATGGCTTCTATACCATTGTTGCAAATGTCTAGGCATCCATTTATTTCACAGACATTTCTGAAGAATCTTTAATCAAAGTATGAGTGGGTTGGATACCATCTTTGCTTTCCTTGACTTTTGTCTTAGTATTGATCCTTGACTTTTATCTTAGCATCTTTGGGCTGCTATAACAATAGAACATAAACTTGGAAGGTTTTCAATGACAGAAATGTTTTTCTCATAGTTGTGGAGGCTGGGAAGTCGAAGAGTAAGTTTCTGGTAGATTTGATATCTGGCAGCGGAACTCTTCCTGGCTCATAGATTTCTCATCTATGCTCTCACGGTGGAAGGGAAGAGCTCTGATCTCTTGGGCTCTTTACAAGCTGTGATGGTTAATCTTGATTGGAAACTTGGTATGAGAAATCTCTAGATTAGTAAGGCACACTTTTGAGTGTGTCTGGGTGGGTCATGGTGATGTCCCCTTAGGGATTCTATCTGATCTCTGACCCCTTCCTCTCTGGCTCTTCACTTGATGTCTGCTTTCTGAATGTCATGACCTGGGAAGTTTTTCTCCTCCAGGACCTTCTGCCATGGTGTTTCTGCCTTGGGGCCAGATAACCATGAATCGAACCTTCTGAAACTGTGATCTCAAGTAAACCTCTCTTCCTTTATGACACGAATGTCAGGTATTTGGTCTTAGCAACGGAAAGCTGACTATCACACAAGAGTAACTGCCCCCTTTAGGAGGGCTCCCCAGTCCCAACTTCTAATAGTACTACACTGGAGGTCAGATTTCACCCTATGAATTTTGAGGGGACACAGACATTCAATTTGTTTCAGTTTATAAGTAAATCTTCCCAGAACACTTGCAAGTAGATTGGTAGCCTGTAAAGCAGGCGCACTGGGGGCCAGAAGAGGAGCCCTGGCCTTGCCTGGATGAGGAGGAAGTGTCCCTGAGAACATTGTGATAGAAAGCATTCTTGTGGTTACACATCAGGCTCTGATGGCTGCTCTTTGAACCCCTGCCTCCCCCACCTTGCTGTTTAAATTGTTGCTGAATTCCAGGGATCTGTGGAGGTGAGATGCACCCCTGTGGTAACAGAAGACTTTCCAGGCAGATGAGAGAGGCTCATGGCCCACCCATGGGGCTGCGCTGACTCTGGGCCTGCTTTGCTCATCTCAGTGTCACAGAAGTCTTCTCCAGCACCACAGACTCATGGTCACCACTGTCAAATATCTGGTAGTTCAACCCAACACACACCATCTTATAGTTTTTATATTTTTTCTTTTTGTACCTTAAATGCAAAGGAAGAATTAATCATGCTTCTTGATTCAGGGTACTTTATCATGGCTGGCCAACAATGTTTTTATTTTCAACTTGATCCCCAAATTTTATGGCCTCAGTACTCTAAAATTTTTGTTTTAATTTTGGGGCAGGGCCCTGTTACGGTGTTAGCTGTCCAAGGCTGGTTTGAATTTGCCATCTCCCTGACTGGGCTACTCAGAGCGCTACCATTACGGCTGTGCGTCACCATGCCTGGGCCCCCCGGCACTTCATATACTACAGCTGAAAGGTGTTTATGGCGGCTGTACCCAGCGTGCGGCCCACGGAGCACATGCGTCCCTGGACAGTTAATCATGGGGCCTGATAAAATTGCCATATTTCATTAGTGTATTGAAAGGAACACTTAATGTTAAACTGTTTGATCAATTTGCATACCTATATCTGGTCTTTTGAGCAACTACTCTGAAGATAACTGTAAGTAGTACAACACCCACTGTTCGTTTCCTATCATCTTGTTTTGAAATTCTGTATTGTTTTAATAGCTTTTGTGTTGTTTTGTTTTAGTTTTAGTTTTTGTTCTTTTGTTTTTGTTCTTTTCTCTTTAAAATAGAAAAGTGAAAAAGATTGCAATATTTAAAATATGATATGATTTTTTGCAATATTTTTCAGATACTCAGCAGTTCTTAATACAGGCGGGAGCTGAATGCTGTGTAGGGAGGATGCTGAACAGTGCTGACTGTGCCCACTGACCCTACCACACAATCAGTCAGATCTAAACCTGCCCATCTAAACACCTAATCTAGGTCTTCTGTTGGATACTACACGTACTTACACTATGTTGAGAGTAAAACACAGTGATTATTGATAATAGTGCTTCAGTCCACCTACAAGGGGGTGTGTGCCTGTGAAGACAGGCATTTATTATTGATAGACAGATGTATAAGTTTTCTTAGTTATTTAACTTGGGCTTTTTATTTTAGAAAATAATTTAATAAGTTAAAACAGCAGTCCACATCCGTTTTGGCATCAGAGACCAGACTTATGGCAGGGTTTTCACAGATAAGCATGAGATTGGGGATGATTCCAAGGATTGCCCAACCTGGACACTGGGCATGCTCAGCTCATGGCAGGGTTTAAGTTCCTATGAGAATCTAAAGCTGCAGCTGATCTGGCAGGAAGTGGAGCACCAGAAATAGTGCCAGCCACGGGGAGTGGAGGTGCGTTTGCCCACTGCTCACATCCTGCTGAGCACCCCTGTTTCTAACAGGCCATGCGTCCATACTACGGGGCCAGGGACCCCTGAATTAAAATATATAAAAGGAAATTTTGTTACTTACAGTAATTAACTACATTATGTATTTTATATGCAGCCAAGACACTCCTTTTACACTCAGTGTGGCCCAGGTCCGCCAAAAGTTTAGAAACCCTTGGTTTATAGTGAACACTATACACTAACTACCTAGCTATACCTTAAGATGTAACTGACATTTTTGTTTATAATGTATCTATCCATTGACCCAAACCTTTTACACTGATGAATTTACTTTGACAGTTGGGCACGTGACAGATGAGAGATTCTGTGAAAAAGGAATCTCATATCGGCTTCCATGGTCCTAAAAGCATTGAAAGCAATCCCCAAATAAAATTTTCTTGCATTGTCGTGCAATGCTTGCAGTTTAAAAGTATGTGCATATGGGTGTTTAGTCAATCATTAAAACAGCCTCAAAAGACAGCTCTTACTACTTTTCTTACTCATTTCAACGCTTGGAAGCAATTCTCCCAGTTGAAGTGACATGTTGGGGGTCACACAGCTACTACCAACCATCAGCAAAGATTTTGGCTCCATTGTTTGGGGGTTTCACAGAAAGATGGAACTTGGACAGAGAAAAGATTCCCATGGGATCGAGTCACAATCAGGAGAGGTGGTGGCCACATGTTGGATCCCAGTGATAGCCTAGGAGCCTTTAAGATTGTCTCTGTGTTTTGGGTAAGTAATTTATCTTACCTCAGCCTCAGTACCCTCATTCATAAAGTGGACTCCATCTTGGTAATCACAGGGGTTTCTCAAATAAAACATGAGGATTAAAGGAGATAATATGAATAGAGAAGTGTTTTCATCCTAAAAGTCTGGAGAAAGACCCTGGTTGAGGTAGTTATGTCAGGATTTCCAGCTTAGTTCATGTCCTACAAGGCTGTATGGCAGTGGAAAAATCCCTCCACCTCCCTGGGGCCTCAGATTGCTACTGACCCCCTGAAGAGTCTGAATCAGATGGTTTCTAAATGTTCTTCAGCCTAGGGATTCAGGCTGAGCCAGAGGTAGGACCTGACACTGCTCCCAGGGAGCAGATAAGAGTGTGAGTATCTGTTTGGACAGGACTGTGTGTGTGCAAAGACAGACACCTGTGTCTGCACATGACCTCCTGTGTACATGTCGTGAATGTGTTTATGTGTATGTGACTGTGCACTGAGTATGCACACGCATTTGAGCATGCCCAAATGTGTGTGCATATGTGTGTTTCCAAGCATGTTTTTACACAGGCTCGTGTGTGTCCACAGATGTGTGTGTGTGTTTCTGTGTGTGTAGAGGGTGTTATCAGGTGGAGAGATGTTTCTGGGAATTATACAGTGCATTCTCCCTCTGATCTTCCCCTGATTGTACCCCAAGGCTCTACCTTCCCAGCCAGACAAGGAGTGTTATGGTTTGTGTCCAAATATCCCCTCCAAAGCCTCATACAATCATACAATTTTCTTGGAGGTGGCTGAATCTAGAGTGTGTGTCTGATTCCTAGTGCAATGCTGGGATTACGGGTGCTGGGATTAATGGTGAGTGATTGCTGGATCAGTCCACTGATTGGGTTGGCACCACCCTAATCTCGGTAGACTGGATACAATACAGAAGAGACTGAAAGAACTTGTCTTTTTCTCTCTTGTTGCTTTTGCTATCTTTTGCCACAGTGAACCACTGCCCCTCTGCCATGTGCCACCCTGCCTTGGAGCCAGCTGATTATGGACTGAAACCTCCACAAACTGTAAGCTAAATAAACCTTCCCTCCTTTAACTTCAGGTGTCAAGCATTTTGTCTCACCAATTAAGGAAAAGTAACTAAGATAAAGGGAGATGTGTGGTTTGCTGTTCTGGAGACAGTGGTGGTGCTGACATTGGTGACCGAAGCAGATAGCAGGGTCCATTGTGATTGAAGTAGCCACACTGGTCTGGGTTCTGTATCCCTCTGCTTTTAAGACCTTGGTACTATACAGGCAGGAGGGGTGGAACGCAAAAGAAGGAGAAAGAAGGGAGCAAGTGGACCTGAGACTGACAATGCCTTCGCATAGGCAGAGAGCCTGAGGGGAGGATTTGGCTTTCTTGGCTTCATGTTAAGGTGCAGGGAGGAAAATCACTGATAGCAGCCCCCGGGGCTCCCAAGGGAGCCCTGGGCCAGGGACACCTGTCTCATGTGCACAGGAAAGTCTCCGGATGAGGGGCAGGTCTAGCTGAACCCAAGCGCCGTGAAAGTGGCAGCCCCCACTCCCTTCACCCCGGCCCCCAGGGCTCTGCTGTTGGCCTGCTCCTGCTACAGCGCAACTTCCAGAGCCACCTGGGCCTGGCAGTTTGTCACCACTAAAAGCTTCATATCCTGGCTCCCCTTGCACTATTAATCTCGGAAAAACGCGTTGTCAAACCTAATGAAAAAGGGGAAGCCACCAAGGAGGTGTCCACACCTCAGGCTGACACTTGTCAGGCAGGCAGGCAGCAGCTCCCTGCTGGGGACAGGGCTGCAGGAGCAGAAGCAGTGGGGAGCACCTGGGGAGATGGGCAGGGGACTCAGGTCCGGGGCGTGGGGCGAGCCAGTGCCTGCCAGGAGCAGGTGGCCCTGTTGTCAGCAGGACAGAGGCTTAAGGAGAGCGTTCTGGAGGGGACACTTTCAGGGATGTGGGGCAGCACTTCCAAAGAGAAGTGTCACCTGCCCAGGGTTTCTCACTGTTGCTGACATGTTCCAGAGAAGGAAGCCCATGGCAGCTGGCAGCTGAGTTCCCAGCCCTGCCCTCCCTCTGAGGCCAGGCCAAAGGGGGAGACAGCTCTAATGAGAAGCTGCACACAGGCCCATCAAAAGGTTTTAATGGATTTGTAGAATGTTCATTTTTTAAATTAGTTATAAACTTTAAATTTGGGATATTTTACATAAAGAGCAACATTTGCCATTTCTCTTGAAAAATTAAAAATAATTTGACTATCAAGGGCAGATTACTGCATGGTGGCAATCAGCGGCACCTGCGGGGTAGTGATGGTGGGAGTGAGGGCTCAAGACACCCTGGGCCCTGCACTCCTAATCCTGGCAGCGTTGGTGTCCTGCACTGGTGTCCTTGCCAGCAGGTGGGTTCTGGGTTATGCACAGGCACCAAGAAGTCATCCTTGCCCTGAAGCCTGCTGACTCCTGCTTGCTCTCAGCATTGTGCTGATGGTGAGGTACAAGCTGGAGTTTTGTTAATATGAAAATCTAGGCCAGGCATGGTTGTGTAGCCCTGCAATGCCAGCGCTCTGGGATGCAGAAGCAGGATCTTTACTAGTTTAAAATTTGCCTGGAAAGCATAGTGACTTAGCAAGACCCTGTCTCAAAATAAAAAATAAAAAAGGGGCAAAGGGCCTGGGGATATAGTTTAGTTGGAAGGTCCTGAGTTCAGTTCCCAGTATAGCAAATGAGAGAGGAGAGAGACAGGAAGAAACAGACAGAGAAAGAGAAAAAGGAAGGAAGGAAGGAAGGAAGGAAGGAAGGAAGGAAGGAAGGAAGGAAGGAAGGAAGGAAGGAAAGAAAGAAGGAAAGAAAGAAGGAAAGAAAGAAAGAAAGAAAGAAAGAAAGAAAGAAAGAAAGAAAGAAAGAAAGAAAGAAAGAAAGAAAGAAACCCGAGGGGAACATTGTCGAACCTCCCTCCCATGGCCCCCTGTGCTCTCTCCTTCCCATCCGGAGCCATTTCTTTCTTCAGCTGGCCTTGCTGTACACAGGCTTCCCACAGAGGCTCACAGGGATACAAAGGCTCAAGTGAATCTCCCTACCACACCTCCCATCACCATATCCTTTGCAAATTGCCCAGCAAGGAAACAATGGTCATGGACCACTTCCAACAGCCCACAGGTTTAAACTGGGTCCAAACATGGTTGGTCAAGAGGAGAAAAACAGAAGCAGATTTCATTAGTGAGGAATCCCTAGGCTGCCAGAAAGCTATCAAGTCCAGAGAGGTAATGTGTGCAACAGAAGAGGGCAGAAGAGGCCAGCTCTGTTAGGAAGGCTTCCTGCAGGAGGGGAAGCTGGAACAAGGCAGGTGCAGAGGCCAAGAGGAGTGGGTGGGGATTGGACACTGTGCCTTTGGACTTGATCTTTCAGCTTTACCTGTGTGCACTGGGGCATCCCATGTAGAACCTCCAGACCTCAGCTTCCTCATGTGAAATGGGGTGGTGTTAGTGCCCATCCTCTCTGGCAATGAGGCAGCCTCACCTTGTACAATGCACAGCCACTCCATCCTTTCTTGTTTTGTTGACTTTCTGGGATGAGCCTTTCCTGCATTTCCTTGGGGCTGGTCCTCTCTGCTCTGTGTAGTGATAGCTTTCTGCAAGCTGCATGGAAGGTGACCAAGAAACATTGCTTATTTGGCTAAAGATGGGCATAACATTGTAGAGACTGGCATGGAAAGCAAGGTCACTTGCAAGTGGGGGACGTGGAAGAGATTAACAAGGTGTTAGCTTTCAGCTTGCAAAGCAGAATAGTTAGAAAAGTATTTTTATCACAATCGTCTTGCTTCTTTACCCCTCAAAGCCATTTCTCTGCAGTTGGGAGGGAGGGTTATCGTGACTGAGGATAAGAACTAGAGAAAGTTCTTTGAGGTACAGGGCAAGAGCATACCCTAGACTGAGGAGAGGCAGGCAGTGGAAGTGAGCTAAGGGTCACAACGGTCTTCCCTTTGGACAAGAATAAGCAAAGCTAGACTATAATTTAAAAAGTATACAAAGGGGTGACCAAAATATATGGCGAATGTTTAAATTTTTAAAATTTAGTACAGTAAAAGGCCCATCGGCATTAATCTTCCTCAAAATACTTCAGCTTGCGTGGAACACACTTATCCCATCATTCTCACCACTTTCTGAAGCAGTTCTGGAAGTCTTCTTTTGCGTGTGTCTCTACAAGGCATCAAAAGGTCAGTGAATTCTGCTGCCGAGCACCATCCTGCAGAAAGACAGACTTGTAGAAACAAGGCAGCACTTCCTCGTGCATGTTATTCACCACATCTGACACCATGCACTTCTTCCACACATGCAAACTGACCATAAAAGGTAAGGATTTTGAAATGATTCAGGAAATCAAGGCAGCCACAAGGGTGCAACGAAAGCCAGTCACAAAGGAGGGCTTCCAGAACTGCTGCAGAAAGTTGCAAGAACCGTGGGATAAGTGCATTGGAAACAAAGGGCAGTGTTTTGAGGAGATTCATGGCAATATGTCTTTTCCTGAAATATATTTGTAACATTCAAACATTCAGCATGCTTTTCATTTTTCAATCACACTTCCTGTATACGGTGTAAAAATGAATGCTCACTTGACATCACTGTTGGCCTCTGGGAAGGGTAGGATTCTCCATTCTATTCCCATCTCCCTTTCTGCACCCAAGGAAGAAAATCTATGATGATGACTGGAGGAAAGGCTATTTCCTAGTGCCTGAGGCTTCACCCTGTAAGGCCTCTTTGAATCTCACAGATGGCTTTAAGGAGACAAGCAGTAATCCTAGCAGTCATGAGGACAAAGCCAAGGAAAAGACCATGTGGCTGGATTCTGGCATCGACTATACAGCCTCCTCTGGGGGTCTGGGAAGCCCTTATCGCCCAGAGGCAATCTCGCTGGTGTCCTTTCTCTAGCTCCTCTGAGCTTGTCCTTTCCACAGGCACAAAGAAACTTTCCATTCCAGTGACCTTCTCTACCTAAGTTTCATAACTCATGAGCAACCCTGTCTTTAGAGTTTTGAGCTGTGGCTACATCTCCACCCTCTGTCATCCTACAGTTCCTCCATTCCCAGCTCTTTGGCTTTGTCAAGTGAGACCAGGCTGTTCAGGGAGAAAATGCTGTGATGCAGTGAATTGCTTTCCCTTCATCCACCTGAGGATGCCCAGCGGGTCCTCACACAAAGTCCTAGTCTTTGAGATTGTTTCAACAATGTGAGTTCTCCATGAGGGTCAAGGAGGTGCTCTTACAGCTTTGCTTTCAAGGGGGTTTTATTGCCTGGTGCTACTCCATGCTGTACCACCTGGCCATATCTTATCCACAAAGATGTCTGTGGAGGAGTGTCCTCACACAGCCAGAGGAGGAGTTCGAAAGCTGCTTGCAAAGGGGACATGCAGTTTGCAGAGATGCCCCTAGCCCTATGCTGCCCGTGTGTCTGGAGGATGGGCCTTTGTGGAGAGGTGACAATTGGGACTGGGGTGTGACTCACAGAGAGTTCAACAGCGCTGGAGTCCTTAAGGCTCCACATTAGACTCAGATGGGCTGTGATTTTCCTACCAGGTGATGCATTTCTCTACTTGGGCTGGGGGCAAAGAGAAGAATAGAAAGGAAAGAGTAAGAGAGCAAGGGAAGGAGAGAGGAATAAAATAATTCTTTCGAATAAGAGGCATAGAATCAAGTGAGGTGTGAAATTCAAATATACCCCCACACACACATACCCCTAATGTCCATGGCTGGCCCTGAAGTCAATGCCCAACCTGGGAACATCCTGCAGAATCCTGTACTGTGCAGCAATCTCCCTGAGGCTGTACATGCCTTGTGAACCTGGCTTTCAGCAGCAGAGAAAAGTAGATATCTCTAGAAACCCTCTGATGGGGATTCTATGGCCCAGTTCACAGATTTGCTCTTCCTCCTTATCCAGGCAGTATCCAAGGTGGAGAGCGACTATTTGTCATTGTTATGGGTTTCCCACACTGTTGTCCTCTCCTGTTCTGGTCACCCTATGTGGGGCCTGTGTAGACGGAGGAACTTAGTTTCCTTAGTAACATGAGCTCATGGAAGGAGACCAGACCACATCATTCCCAGCATGCATCTTCATATGGGCACTGTGTTCACAGGGGCTGAGCTGCAGACAGGCTTCCCAATTTGCTGGGTAAATGGGGAAGGGATGGGGCATCGATGTGACAATTCTCAGAATAATGTCTCAGAGCACGGACTAAGAATATCACCAAGGCCAGCTCCATGGCTTGGGGACACTACTTGCCCTTATCTTCAGCTGTCCAGATTGTAGTTCTTCAATCCACTCAGAGGAGCACACTTTATCTATCTGGCCATTTATCATCATTTAAATAACTCAGAACTCTACCACCGTCCTCCCTCACTGAGCCAGCTAAGCAGCATCTACCACCAGCTCTGTCCAAAAGCAAGGACCACCAGGCCTTCACCAGACCCCATTCTCTGACCAGAACAGTGGCTCCCACACCTTGGAGCCTCTGAGTGCTCTGGATTTGGGACATCTGTGGCTAATAAGGCGAGGCCTGAGGAGCTGCATTTCTAACAAGTATCTGGTGATGCGGATGCTCAGGTCTGGGGTCACCATGGTCTGGGAACCCTGGTTTGGGGGGAGCCGGCTCTGGGCCAGGCCCAACTTTTCCATGATTTTGCTTTTTCACTTGTTTATCTTCTTCTCCCAGCACCAGGCAGGGCTGCCTGAGGGCAGATGAGGTAAAGGTCTTCGGGACAAAGGTAGGGCGCTTGTTTGGCTTTCCTTTTCTTCCGTATCTCCTCTCTCATGATTGTACAACTCACTCTCTTGCCACTGGTGTGCCTCGGTCACTCTTGAGCATGTGTGTCCATTCAGGTGACAACACATACATTCTACAACTTGGTGACTTCCCTATTGTGAGCGGTCCAGAGGAGTGTGATGGAAGCGATTTACTTGGATGATTTCAAATGAAGTAATAGAATCATCTAGTTTCTTGCAGGAGGGCAAGGGCGTAGGACTGAGAAGAGTGTCTCTGAGAAGCAGGTTGAGTGCCCAGGGTATGCTGTAGGCAGCTGGGCATGAAAGAGGAAAACAGGAGCTATGTACACACAGTATCCCACAGGGGAGTGAGGTTCAAAGACATGCTCAAAAGAAAATGATCACCAATCTTTTAGAGAGTAGATTTGTGAAAGCTTTGAGTGACATCCTTCTCTCAAAGCCCACCGTGAGACATGGATTCTGCCAGTCATCATGACCAAGGCAGATTCAAGCATTGTACTTACTTGCAAATTTTTGTGTCTCTAACATTTTCTTTTATGTGATTTTTGTGGGTAGTTGACTTCTCATAATTTCTTCTTGCAACTCCACTAAATTCGTCTTGGGAAAAATGATCATGCAGTCTATCATACAAATTAGTTGTTTTTGAGGGGAAAAGGAACACTATAATTATGGAACAGTGGACAAAATTGGGTTGGTTTGGGGTAAAGCAAGGATATGGATCATTCCATTGCCAGAGATGGTAGTAGTGAGAGAAATGCCATGGAAAGCACCATCGAAGTCATCAGCAAGGATGTTGCAGAGGGGCAGGAATGGGGGTGACTCACCAACCCTGAAGAGTTCTCTTGTGCAGGGTGCATGGTACGAATCTAGCCACTGAGACCTCTGGCCACCAGATGGGGAGAGAATTTGGAATGAGACCCAGGAGACTGATGAAATTGAGTGGCTGAGGCAAAGAGCACACTGGGAAGGCAGAGTGCTACTGGTTTCCTTGGCATTTCTGCTGGAACTTTCTCTATGATGTTGACATCTCATTTGTCCTTTCTGGGTCCCAGTCAACTCCTCCACAAAGCAGGAGTGCTAGTTCGCGATTGCTGAGGTATTAAGATCATTGTGCTTATGTATTGGAATTCAACAGCACAATACTGTTCGATTAAAAGGCTGTAGCAAACTGTTTCTGGTGAACAAATCTGCCCCCGGTCTGGTTTTTGTAAATAAAGTTGACTGGGCCACAACCATGCTCATTACTTTATGTATGGTTTGGCTGCTTTTGCACTACTAGGGTGGAGTTGAGCAGATGCAACAGAAATCTGACAACTTATAAAGCATAAGGTATTTATTCTCTAACCCTCTTCCTAAAATGTTTGCCGAGCTTGATTTAAAGGAAAAACAGTGATAAATCACAGTGTAAAGAATTCAAGAAGTCCATGCTGGACTACACTGACCAAGTCTTGCTTCTGAATGACATCCTCTAGCATTTTTCTTCATGTTAAAAATAAATAAACTTCAGGGAAATTTTAAGAAAGTTTTCTCCTGATAATTTAAATATGAAAATAAAAGCCTCAATATTTTATGGCACAAAGACTTCCAGTATGGACGATTTGACACATTTTCTTCCAGACTTTATTCTACACATTTTTTAAAATGTGGAAATCACAGAGTTTTGTGTCTTGCTTTTTATGTGTTGTGTACCATAAATGTATTTCTTTGGATTGATGCATGCAGAAGATCGGTGCTTGTATAATGCTGCATTTAAGGACGTGCCATTATTCTGAAGCTGTTGAACATTCAGGCTTTTATGTTTCATTAATTGTTGTCATTACTGGATTTTGGAGACCGTCTCCTTGGTCACTAAATATTATATTCTTAGGAAAGTTTCCTGAAAATATATCATTCGGTCAATGAAAAAAACATCTTTTAATGCCAAATAAGGTCATGCACACTGACTTACTCTTGGGTGTATCAAAGAGGAGGAGTAACAGTAGGCACCACATAGAACCCGTCAACTTCTCACTCCAAGGGCTTTGAGCAAGACAGCGGCAATGAGCCAGGTGCAGAGGCACACTCTTGTAATCCTAGCATCTGGGGGGCTAAAGCCAGTAGATCACAAGTTTAACCCTAGCCTGAGAAATTTCATGACTTAGTGAGACTGTCTAAAAAAAAATTATATTTAAATTTAAAAGGGCTGGGAATATAGTGCAGTGCAAAGACCCTATGTTTAATCCTCAGTACCAGAAAAGCAAAAAAATAAGAGCACTTCCTGCTTTTCTTCAGCACGACAATCTTTTCTCTGGGAGCTGGACAGAAAACCCTGGAGGTCCTTGTGCTCAGGCCCCCAAAACAAAACTAAACGATTGAGCCAGAAACAAACCACATCTCCATCTCCAAACATGTAGGCAACCTATGGACCATAGGTTCTGGGAAGTGGGGTTGGGGATAAGAGAAACAGAAACCCAGGATCCCCCATGCCCAGGATGTTGCTCAGCCGCGGGGGAAGAGGGCCTTCTGCCCGCTGCCCTCCCTGCTAGCCCCAGAGTTAGGAAGTGCACATCTTTAAGCCTAATGGGGTAAATGCTTGTTATACTCCGGGCTCATTTGTAACATAAGGCACCTACTACAATCCCACTCCTCATGCAAAATTGCCAATTTATGGCAATATTCCTTGTTTAGAAAACAAGGCTATCCAAACACTATAATTACAACGCGCACCGGCAGCCGAGAGTTCCCTACATTAATGCACAGACTCCAGATACATTCGTCAAATAGAGTTTTTTTTCTCTTTGCCTTCTTCTCTGGGTACTTTTAAGTTCAGGGACAGAGAACATGTCTTCATTAGAAACATTAACATTCACAGGCTGTAGTAAATTTTGACAGTGAAAAGGTCTCTGTAACCTTTAGTTGTGCAGAAATTTACTTCCCAAGAAAATTACATCTGGCACTGTCTTAATTAATGCTAGCTTTCTTTTCTGAAAATTGTGGGCTTGTCAGTAAAAAAGGCAGAAAAACCTGAATTTAAAAGGCTGGACACAAAAGACGCCGAGAAATAAAGCTCTGTGAGATTTCATAATATTGCTCTGTTTTTGTTCTACAGTAAGGAGATGAAAAGATCTCATTTGATTTTGCCAAATGCAGCAACATACATGTAATGTAGAATTGATTTGCATTTTCTCTCTTTTGTCTCTGAGTTTTATCATGTAAAGCGTGCCTGGGAAGGTATTCTGTTTTAAAAGCAATAGGTCAAATAAAATCTATACCTGCAAGAAAAAAGTATAATGTATGACTTCATATTTTAGCCTTTCTCTAACTGTTAGTAGTAATCGCAGCTAATAGTAAAGACTGTGGCTGTGTTTTCTCACGTGAATTTTGATTATCTGACAGTCCTCCTTCCTGCTTTGGAAGGGGGTCTAGGTACGTTGGGAGAGTGTGGCTTTATATTCCGGTATTTCTATTCTACATGGCTCGGACTTCTATTTTGACAATAAGAGGCTTTTTGCATTCCATGGGGTTTAGAGATTTGTTTAGGTTCATTCTTTTTTCCTTCTTCCCTGTTTGGCTTTGCATTTTGATTATCTGGCATTACCTTTCTCTGGTTCGAGGAAGAAACCTCACACACAAGCTCCTGGGTAATTCTTTCAACGTGCTTTTCATCACATGACATGAAGCATACTTGTAAGAATGTCTTAGTTTAGCAGCGTGTTCAGGGGGCTGGAGAAATGAGTGAAGGAGTAGTGTCTTGGAGAAGCTCTGTATCCACTGAGACCTGGACTCTGAGGCTGAGAGGGAGGAGGCCGCTGGCCCAAAGTCACACAGCAGGCTTGGCACTCCCTTCCAAACCTCCAGCTTCTGTCCTCGCCCCTACACGATATTCTGTAGAACACCGCTCCGGAGGAAGAGCTCCCACTTGTCCCGCCCTTCTTGTGATGCACAAAAATATGGGTGTCATCTTTGTTATTTTTTCTTACGTCTCACAGTCTTTTTTAAAGTTAATATATGTTAACAATACAGGATAGTTGTGTCCACTTGGGGGAACTGGTACACGTATGCAACACATCTTGATCAATTTTGGTCTCTTTATGTCTCCGGTACCCGCCCCTTGCCCCAATCTCTCTGCCTGTCTCCCCACCTCCATATGTCCTTTTGTTTCCTACCATCTTTTATTTATCATTGTTGTTCTTGACTCCAGGAGAAGTACCTCCAAAAATGCACAGGAGCATTATAGGAAGATAAGGTGATTTCAGCGGTATCTAGGCAGGGTGGGATCACAGGAATGAGTTTCGCTGGGGGCTCTTGGTCCTTTGGGAGTCAGGGAGGAGGCTGCCTTGGGCTTCCGGACACTTGCAGGGCGATGGACACTGGCTGGCCGCCCCTTTTAACAGAGAGAGTGGGCTCAAGCTTCCCCAAGCCTTCATATTGAGCTGGAATTTAATTACATGGTTTTGTTTCCATTAAAAGTTTTTTTTATGGTTATTTCATATTTATGGTAAGTGCTATTAGTTTTTTTATTCATGGTAATGATATAAAGCTTCTTTTAAAAATTAAATCTATTTAAGTAAAAAAGGATGAATACAAATTAAATAAAAATATTAAGTAAAATAGAGTAGCAGGGGTTCCTGGGTGTGGCCAAAGATGGTGAGGGTGGTGGATATGAGCCTGAAGTTCAAGTTGGACAGAAGTGGGTCCAGCCGACAGGGAGCTTTGGAAAAGTATGCTGCGCCCTCGGATGGGATGTTTTTCTTGACTTTCCAGGAGCTCTTTACACATAGGTTCATCTTATACATGATTTACACGTATTTATCAAGGACTGGCAGCACTGTCCCCCTATTTAGTAACTTACCATCCGGTTTGTTGAATGGTTGACCCTCCTTTCACTATCAC
Organism: Dinomys branickii; assembly: GCA_004027595.1. NCBI lineage: Eukaryota > Metazoa > Chordata > Mammalia > Rodentia > Dinomyidae > Dinomys > Dinomys branickii. Next base: position 215,892 of record PVLD010000894.1, on the reverse strand, counting down.
AGACACCTGCAGTTCCACCACAGCCCGATAGAAGGCAGTGTTCTAAGTTTTTTTTTTTTTTTTTTTTTTTTAAATAAAAGGATGTTTTAAATAGTCCAGGCTCCAGCTTAACACAGTCTCCTACTGCTTTACCTGAGTTACTGTTCAGGGTCATATAACTTAATAAATCACAAAGTATTTAAAAATAACACGTGAGATGGATGCCCTCACCCATGTTTCACAGCTTAGCATCCCACTCTGAATGAGTGGGCAAGTCTGAACAGGTGGTATCGGAGGTGCAAAGACAGAAGGGGCATGCTCACCAGCACAGGAAGGGAGTGAGTGTCCCACTTGGAAAGACAACGGCTTGTCCAAGGGGACTCATAGATGGGGTCAACGGAGGCTCATGGAGGACGTGGGAACTGTGGGCTGTGGGAGGACCCCGGGAATCAGCGGGGTCCATGGTGAGCTGGAGGTGCTGGCATGTGGGCGGCAGTAGAGGTTGTGAGGTGTTGGACAGGCTGGTGGGGTGCTGGGGTCTGTGCAGGGGTTCGGGGCCTGTGGCTTTGGGAAGGGAGAGACTACAGGGCTCTGGGCAGTGTCTAGACTGCCAGCATCTGCCCCCTACCTCTTCATACCTTACCTGCCTGCCGGTAGCCACATATGAAAATAAACACTGTCAATTAGAAAAATTAGAGATAAAATCAGAAGAGAGAAAAATCTAAAGATCTGAGATGAGCCGGTGACTAATATGAGAATTGGCTCTGAGCATCCTAGAAGGGAAGCAGAAGAGGAGCTTGAGAGCAGCGCGCATCCCAAACTTGAGCACAGATCAGCTGGGGCTCTCACAGAGATGCAGACTGTGACTGGGGCCAGAGGCTGCAAATCTGTAGCAAGCTCCCGGGGGACCTTACTTTGAGAAATGTCTTCAGGCAATCAGGGGCTTCTATTTGGAAGAAAGGGAAAACAGCAAGCCCACGGGCAGTGATATAATGCCAAGTGGAAAGGTGCCTCAAATGGGTACCAGAATGCAATTCTAGGTTCTACCCGAACTTCCTGTAAGCTCCCTTGCCCAATCCTACCCCTACCGCCCCTGGGGCTCAGTTTACCCAAAAGAAGGCTAGGCAAGAGATTCTTAGAGCTATTCTAAGATTCTGGTTTCCCATAAGGGAATTACTAGCAGCTGGTTTTAATATATTTAGATGTCTCTGACTAGGCATAAACCGAAGGCCATTCTGTCCCAGAATACCTTCCTCTATTTCAGCCAAGTTGCCTGAAATGCCACCATTTGTACAGCATTCCTTTGGGAACCAAAGGCTCACTTACAAAGCACAACCATGTGGAGAAAAACAGCAGATCTGAGCTTCTGTGATCAGACTGTCCCTGCTCTGAGCAGGGCAGGGCCACAGTGATGTCCTCCAGGGAGAGAGGATGGGCCTCAGAGGCTCAGGCCACCTTCTTTCCAACCCCTCAGCAGGAACAGAGCATACAACCAGCCTCAAATGAGCCTCGCTCTGCAAAGAGAAAGGCCTCCAACTCCCTCCTTCTCCTGGCCCAGGCACATTGCTGTTGCTGGAGGCAAACCTATGTGCAGTGTCTCTGGCCACTGCTTTTAGACAGAGAGACAGAGAATATGAAAGAGAGACAGAGAGAGAGAGAGAGAGGGAGAGAGAGAGAGAGAGAAAGCCTGGGCAGCATCCAAGAGACTCAGGACTGAGGACAGATCTTTTTCTTCCTAGAGACAAAGTGCTTTCTTTGGCTATAGGAAAATGTCCTTCTTTGTGGCAGTGCAGAATAGTGTCCTGGGGTTTCCCTACCCACTGTGGATACTCTGTCCAGCCAGAAGGAATAAACAGGGCCCAGGAAATTGTAGGCACACACGTAGGAGCCTCCCCTGAGTGCTGGCCCATGAGTGTTCCCTCCACTCCTAGGCATTCCCTGCAGGCTGTTGAGCAGATGCTCCAACCCCAGCCGAGGGAACCCTGGAAAGCTGAAGCCAGAAAGATCACGAGGACCAAAGGTGATGAACTTTGAAGGCTGCACACTTTTAGGGCTTCAGGGATGAATTTGGAGGGAGATCGTGAGCCCACAGCACTGGACGTATATTGTGTGCACCTGTGTATTTGTTTTCATAACATTTTCAAAAGGGTTTTTGATGCTAAAACAAAACAAAACAGAAAAAGATGCCTTTAAGTTGCAGAGGTAAAGTGAGAACGCACAGAGGGAAGGGAGGGGGCTCACCTTAGACGGCCAGACTCTTTTCACCATTTTTTCACCCCAAATCCATTTCCGGACTTCTTTTCTGATGCACATCACTGTCAGGAGAATCAGTCAATCTTTTCCTTGCAAACTGAGGCCTCCTGAGTGAGATTCTGAGTCACTGAGCAGAGCCTGCCATTCCAAATCCTTGGCCCTATCCCACCCCTGACCAAGAGGGTCCTGTAACCCTTCTGACACCCAAGTCCTGTTCCAGCTGCCCAGGTGGCCAGTCTGGCCTTGCACTGCCTTCTTCTACTGCTGCTTCGTCTATCCCAGCTGTCCCCTGTGTCACCAGTCCTGGAGGCCCTGTGCATCTCCCATGCCACACTAGCACGTTTCAGCAGCACGCACTCCATTTCTGCCCTGCATGGAGCTGCACAGAGGGCCGGAGGGGAACAATATATTACCACGTTCTTTGCCTAACAATTGGTAACACATGACACTTGTATTTGCCCCAAGATAATGTACAAATATGTTTTACAGGGTTTCCTAATGATAATCATGATATTTCATTCTTCTTGCCCTTCTAATAACGATAACAGTCTAGCATTATTATTTTTTTAACTGTTCTCAGCGAGTGTGACATTCAGTTCAGAGAATCGAATGTCAGCAAGAAATCCATATGCACTCCCTGAAGCTGGGAGAAGCCCCTTCCATTTATTTTTAGGCTGCAGTGAGAATGCAGTGATCTCACCTTATTATCTCTCTCCCCCTTAGAGAGGTGTTTGGCATTCAGCGCCTCTGTGATGTTTATGTAATCCGGCTTGAGGGTTAGGCAATTAAGACCTCTTTGCAAGCTGCCCTAATCAGAGGGTGGGGGCTTGATAGGCTCCTGAGCTGCTCTCATCTCTGGGTGGGGGCATTCCTCCTTGCAAATAAGGGAGCCTTTCAAAGTGGGCTTTTTATGCTGAGTGGCAAATGGCTTGGGCCCCTCAGAAAGACTTGACTAATTAGCAGGTAAGGCAAACACATTAAAGTTCCTCCAGACACTAGGTAGAAACACCTGTTTTTTTGTTTTGTTTTGTTTTACTTTTCTTGGGACATGTCTGACTTTCCACTGTTTTTGTTCATCTTTATCCTGATTACTAGGGAGCCTTATCTTTAGGGATACCCAATAATGTGTGTGTGTGTGTGTGTGTGTGTGTGTGTGTGTGTGTGTGTGTGTTTAATAGCAAAAAACCATTCTGGTTAATACTACTACCTTCTACTTCATACTCTCATGTGTGAGTTGTTCATCAGGAACTATGCATGAGAAATGAGAATTGATCCAAAGGCAGAAAGGGACCGGGGATGCGGCTCAGTGGCACAATGTACTTTCCTAGCATGTGCAAGAGTTCAATCCCTACCACTGAAAAAAAGAAAGAAAACAAAATAGAGACACAGCTGATAAAATTGCATAAGATAGTGGTTTACGTTAGAAGTGCTCTTTGCATTCCTTTGCTCAGATTTCTTAGTTTTAAAATAAAGCTACCAGGTACAGTGGCACATGCCCATAATCCCACACTCTGGGAGGTTGAGGCAGGAGGATCACAAGTTTGAGCCCAACCTGGGCAATTTAGCAACTTATAGAGATCCTATCTCAAAATAAAAAAAACAAAATGAAAAGGGCTGGGGAGACAGCTCAGTGCAAAGGCCCAGGGTTCAATCCTCAGGAGGGGGAGGAGGAGGAGGAGGAGGAGGAACCATCATTGTTTACATCTTTGAACCGCTGAATTTTCTATTTTTGTTTCGAGTGGTCAGCTTTGAGATGAAGTGTCCACCTTTTGATGACCAAATGGGGGAGAGTCTCCTCAATGTGGAGGCCCTCTGGGGCAGCCTGACACTGCTAGGAATCTTGACTGCAACTACGATGGTGTTGCTCCAAAGCTAAGCCCCGGGATCCGATTATTTAGGGAGCCAAGAATTTTTGTGGATGAGCACAATGAAATCCTCAGAGAGCAAAATCAATCTTTTGCAGAGACCCCAGAGCATTGATTCTGGGACGTGTTGACGGGCTCAGGCTGTTTAGCTGTTTGGAATGACCGCACAAAATGAGCAAGTTGTTACAGTTTGAGAGTTTGGGTATTTATTGGCAATCCTTGCACTCATATGATTAATCACACATTCGAAATGTGTGCACCATGGAAATTGACTGCAACGCAGCAGAAACAAAGTTTTCAGTTATCCTCGTATAATAAATTGAAGCTATATCCCTAAGCAGAATTGTCTTCAAGATTCCAATTTGCCTTGTTAAAAGTGTTGTTTATACAGTAGTTAGCAAAAACGCAAGTAATTACATACAGAATTCGTTCTAAGCAATTCTTTATCCCCTCCCCCATTCTTTATTGGTTTTCCATCTTTATTACCCAATATTTTGGTTGATCTCAGCAGAAATTTGACTGGTGAGGTGTGGCCAAGTATATAAGTCTCTGTGACTTTTGAGATTTGTAGAACACATCTGGTGAAAGTGATAAGCACCAGTATATGTGGGACCCTAGCAGGTCAAGTTGGAAGCTTGCTGTCTGCTCCAGGTGCCATTTACAAGGACATCAGAATGGTTTCCGTGTTGTGTTTCACTTCCTAACATGATAGCTACTCTGGAGAAGACTCCTGGTTATTTATTTATTTATTTTCTAGTAGGAGCCGCTTCCTATACACAGCGCTGTAGCGAGCCACATCTGTTTTGGTTGCTGCAACCAGCAGGGTTTTATTTCATAAATATCATCTGAGTCGGGGATACAGCTTTCAGAATGCAAATTATGTTTAAGTCAGTAAACATTTTAGTGGCTGTACAGCCCCAAGCACAAGAGGGGAGAAGGGCACCTGGCAGCCGCTGCAGCCCCAACTGCAGAGACCCTGGTCTGGGTCCCGGTGGAGGGCGGGTTGACTAGGAGCTTCCTACTGGATATGGGTCAGGATGAGCGCAGAGAAGGTCCTCTGCAAACCCGTGCATCCCAGAGACTCCTCTTCATTCTCCCTGGAACGGAGACCTCATCCATATCTATCAGGAGAGGCCTAATTATAGAGCTCAGAGATTTTAATGGCACAGGGAAATTTAAATGCAGTGGAAAATATGAATATTCCTAAGCCAGCAGTCAAAATACAAAATGATTGGCTTCCAAATCAATGAATTACAATTTCCAAGTGCATCCTCAAAGGTGGAGCCTCTTTCCCTTCCCAGGAAGAGTTGTGTGTGCAGGCTGCGTATTTTAATGAACTCTGCTCCTAGATTTTGTTGTGCCGAGCTTTGCCCCTCATTGCCACTGTCGCCAAAGCTGGTGCCCAGTCTCTCCAAGCAGATCAAAGAAAACAATGGAGACAGTCATAGACCTCTGCAGTCGAGTGAGGCCCAGCATCTGACAGGTGCACTTGGTTGCAGCTCTGGCTTTTCGAGTGCCTGTGGGCAAGGAAGCAAGAGTGGGAGAGAAGGCATTTGACTATATTCTTCCCTCAAAAGGCAGCTTCCCTCTCACGCACCTAAATCTCACATCTCAAAGTCATGCTGCCCTTTTAGCTGAATTCTTTTTCAGCAGGCACTGCCTGTGAGTCCCATGGGAGGACTCACCCTTCCGAGCCTCAGACACCTACTGGGGACCCCTTGATACTGGATACTTTTGCTCCCCACGAGCATCCCTATATCTTTACCTGTGAAGGAGATAAGGATGTGCCCCAGCTGCTGTCCATGCAGCCCTCAAACTGGAGAGTCATACCATAAATCCTGTTTTATTTTATGGACAAATAAATGCTGAGGTAAAATATTCCAGGATCATCGCTTGAATACTTGCCATAGCAGCGGTACTGTAATAACCACGGTGACATTAATTTACTGCATTGTGCCGTGGGAAGAAGGAAGAGGAGGGAGAGGGGCATTAAAAGAGAAAAATGACTTGCCTTTGAATTTATTGGGATTGGCCTCCCTCATTTTCAGCCATCATTAGTTGATTAGGCCCTGATGACAGTGTGGACAATCGTGCTGGAATAGTTGGTGCAGAGACGCCCTGCAGGTAGCCTGTTAATTGAGATGGTGTTCATCTCGTAGTTACTGAACATAACTGCAGACATGAAAATTGGTGGATAGTGTTGTAGGATGGAGCAAGGGCGGGGCTAGACCCTGGCCAGAGGCTGTGGGCTGGAGTAGGAGCCTCTGTTTTCCATCCCTTCTCAGGATACCATGCTGCGCAGAGCCTTGATCACTCTGTCTCCAGTTTGAGCGTGCTGGTGAGTTTGTCAAGAGAGGACAAAGCAAACTTGCCTTTTATTGCAAGAGTTCGTACCACCTGCCACTGAGCAGCCACTCCCAGAGAAGTATCTTCACCATGTAGAGCTTTGGGGACTGAAGTTTGAAGGCTGTTATTCTAAAAGGCTCTAGGGTACATCTCATGTCAGAATTCAGGCCCCCAGTTTTCCCAGGCAACCCAGTCTTGCTAACCTTGGTACTGTACAAGTGATTCCTTATGCAGATACAGGGGGAGATCCATCAGCACCAATGACTGCAGTCTGTTGTCTTAGTCCATTTTCTGTTGCTATAACAAAACACCAGAGACTGAATAATTTATAAAGAAGAGAAGATTATTTATCTCAAAGTTTTGGAGGCTCACAAGCACAGTGCTCCATCTATTCAGCTTCAGGTGAAGGCCAAGTACTGCTCCATGTATAGCAGAAAAGCAGAAGAGGAAGTAGGTAGGTGCATGCAGAGGAGAGGGAGAGGAAATAAGAGCTGACCTGGTTTGTAACAACCCACCTTAGTGATAACTAATACCACAAGAACTACATTAGTTTATTTGTGAGAGCAAAACCCTCACAATCCCACATGACTCTTAAAGGCTCCATGACCTCACAACACAGTTACACTGGGGACCAAGACTGGACGTGAGTTTTAGTGGGGATAAATCATATTCAAGTAAAGCACCTAGTAACTGCGCTAAGATCCTGGGTAGAGCAGAGACCTTTAGACCCTGTGGTGGAGGCCGAGTTTCCTGTTCACAGGCTCCTCTTGCAGTGGTATTGGCCATGTCTCCTCAGCAAAGAGGGCAGCTGCAGCTACGTGACCTTCAGTTACACATTTCCAGAGACCTATACCCACATTCTTTCCCCAGAGCTCAGAATTGCCTGCCAAAGGCGCTTAAGAAAAAGAACAACACCTGACATTTTTGAGTGACTTCATAAGGGCCACACATCTTCCTAGACACTTGACATGCACTGACACCCTTAACCTCTGCACGCACTGTTAATCCCCACTTAGGTGAAAAGAAGTGAAGCTCAGACAAGCAAACCTGTACAGTGTTCCACAGCCTGTAGGATCCTGGAATGGAGGAGGGAGCAGCATGGTCTCTGCTTCTTGGGCTGAGCGGCTGCAAAAACTCCAAAGTTAGACTGCCAAAGTGGAATCTGGCTGTGCCTTTTAGCTGCTCTGGGACCTTGAATGTTAATCTCAATTTATTCACTTCTAAAATGAATACATATAGGAGACAATGATATGTGCTCAATACTTGCTAGAAATTCTTACTGCTGCAGAGGCTGTGGTTGTTAAAGGGCCATTGGCAGCTCTCTTTTGTCAGGCTCCAGTCCATGGGAGGAAACACAAGACTTCTCCCACTCCCAGTCATGTGATGAGGGAGTGCTTCCTCCCTCCCACCCCCACCCCGCATCGCTGTGCCTGTCATGTCTGGACAACTAGACAGATGCTCGGGCTTGAAGGGTGACAAATCCACTCACGAGATACAGCTTGCTAAGTGGCAGTGGCCTTTTATTCCCTGACATCTTTCCAGACCCTTGAAGGGATTAGAACTGGATTAGTATGAGATGAGGCTGGCTCTGCTGTTATCACCTGTTTATAGGATAATGACATTATCTAGTTTGGCCCTTAAGGGCCTCCATCCATGAGAGCTTTTTTCCCTTTCATCTGGAGGGTTACAAGCAGCATATCTTTCAATCTAAACAAACTCACTGAATCTTCAAGATAAGTGGTGAAAATATCCAGTGGGAAGACAGAAGACTCTCTTTTCCCTTTCTGTTCAATGTGAACAGGAATTTTTAAACTATGTACATTCACTTAGAACCTAAACTCTTCTTGCTATTTTCCACACTGGCCCCCATTTTCCTTTTCACATGTGCGCAGCACTTTGAAGTTTGCAGAGTTTTTTCACCCCTTCTTAACTTATATGATTGGCATGACAGCCTGTGAGTTGGGCAGAGCCGATTCAACACCCATTACACAGGCAAGGATGCAAAATGCAAAGCTCAGGAAAGCCAAGGAGCTTGCCAACATGCATGTCATTTTTAAGAAAAGAGCCAAGATCAAACCCAGCTCATCTGGAAAATCCCAGCATTCATTTCACTGCCTGAAGCTGACTACAACCTGCCCTCTGCCCAAGCAGCTTTCCCTAGCACCAATCCTCAGTACCCTTCACAGTAAACATCTGTTCAGACAGATGTTCCAGGAGGTCTTTGGCTTAAGTCCCTTTCTTAATTCCCTTAACACTAACACACTTAAAAAAATAATCTTTATTGAGATACAATTCACATGCAGTGTAAGTAACCTGTTTCCAGTGTATCAATTCTTTGTTGAGTTTTAAAAAATGTATACAATGTACATCTACCACCACAGTGAGGATCTACAGCATTTCTACCCCCAAATTTTTCTTCATGAACCCTGCTACCTTTCAACTGCATTGTCCCTCACAATCACAAATCTCTCTGTCACTATAATTTGCCTTTATTGAAAATAAGTAGAATCATACAGGATGTATTTTTTATGTCTGCTTTTTTTTTTTTTACTTAGCATAATGCTTTCAAGATTTACATATTTTGGTGCAGATTTGGTTAGTTTGTTTCTTGTTATCGTAAAGTAGTGTTTCACTGAATGGATGTACCATCAAGTAGTTTATCTGTTCCTCAGTAGTGATTATTGAAACAGTTTCAAGTCTGAGGTCATTCTGAACAAAGCTGCAATGAATATTTAAGAATGAGTTTTTGTGTTAGCAAACCTTTTATTTATCTTGGATAAGTACTTAGGAGTGTAATTGCTGGGTAATGTGGTAAATGTGTATTAGATTTATTAGAAACTGCCTGTTTTCCATACTGGTTGCATTCTCATGAGTAAGAGAGACTTTCCTCTTCTAAAGACTGAGCACCGTTCCTGCAGAGAAGTTGTTTGCTGAGTTAGTTGGTTGCTAAATGAGGAATTATGTATAATGTGTACATTACAATATTCAGAACAAAGAAACAGTCAAAGGAAACTCCAATTTGATGACTTTGGTTTTATTCACACAACTCTTACGTGCAGTACTATAATGTATAACAGAACATAAAAAGCTACAGTACAGTACCATACAGTACAGGCAACAAAAGTCACAGCACCTTGTAAACAAGATGTACTGTACCCAAAATACATTGAAGCTCTATAAACAAGATGTACAGAACTGTACAGATAAGAAGACAGGTCATAAGTCCAAGAGGTGGGTCATAAGTTTGAATGTTCATTAAACAGGTAGGTTGTTCAATGAGGAATACCTCTATATGAAAGTTCTGATCCTTTTACATACTTGCCAATGCTTGATATGGTCAATCTTTCTCATTTTAACATTCTCCAGTGTATACATCAGTGTCTCATTGTGGTCATCTTTGCATTTCCTTAAAGGCTAATGCCACTGAGCATCTGTTTGTGTGTTACTTGGCATCTATGTATCTTCTTTCAGAAGAGCCTGTGCACATCTTTTGCCCATTTGGGTTGCTTGCTCCCTAAATTGGCGTGTGTGTGTGTGTGTGTGTGTGTGTGTGTGTGTGTGTGTGTGGTGTGTTGCTGGTGATGGAACCCAGGGCCTCATGCACACTTAGCAAGCATTGTACCACTGAGCCGTAGCCCTAGCTGCATTTTCAGGCATATTTAACAAATACTGGCCTCTCCCGTCTGTGGCATGTCTATTCATTCTCTTAACCATGTCTTTCAAAGAGCAAAAATATTTAATTTTGATGAGTCTTGTTTATCAAGTTTTTTTTCTCATGGTTTGTGCTTTTTGTATTCTATCTAAGAAAGTTATGCCTAGTTCAAGATCACAAGATTTCATTCTACAACTTTGATTGTTATGTAGAATGTAAAGTAAAAGATAAAGTTTACATTGTACATGTGGACATAGGGTTGTTTAAGCATGATTTACTGAACACTGAACAACTCTGAAACCTTTGCCAAAACTCCATCTGGTATGTATGTGTGATTCCACTTCTGCTCTATTCAACTGATCTGTATGTTTACATTAATACCATATTATCTTGATTATTGTGGCTTCATAATAAATCTTAAAAAGTAATAGTTTAAGTCCTCCAGTTTTGATTCTTCCAATATTATTTTCACTTTTATCAGGCTTTTCTATTTTATGGAGTTTTATTTTTTATCTTATTTATTTATTTTAAACTTAGGGCCTTCACACTGAGGTATATCTCTAACCCCTTTTAAAATAATTTAAAAGAGGCAAGGTCTTCCCAAATTGCTAAGCTACCCAATCTGTCCTCAGAGTGCTGGGATTATAGATGTACACCATGCCCAGGTTCATATCAATTTTAGACTCAGTCTGTCAACTTTTACTTTAACACTGAGAGATTATTATTGAAATTCCATTAAATCTATAGATTAATTTAAGGATAAATTAGAAATTAATATTATTGGGTTTACAGCCTTAAATATGATATAGCTCTCAAAGTATATGTCTTTTCTAACTTACTTCAGGAGTAATTTATAATTTTCAGTGTACAAGTCTCTTACATTGATCCCTTCCTTCCTACCTAATATTTTTGATACTATTAAAAAGTATTGATACTATAAAATTTTTGATGCTTTAAAAAAATTTGTGTGTTAACATGCTTTTTTACAGAGACCCCATATATCCTGCTCATTGCTAAATCCACTTATTAATTCAATCTTATTTTCTACATTTGTCACATTTTCTTTATAAATTTTCATATTCTATGTATGCCTTTCATTCCTTTTTCTTCGCTTGTCATACTGGAAGAGATCTTAACTACAAATTGTATCTGAAATGATGAAAGCAGACATCCTTGCGCGTTTCTCATCTTATAGGAAGCATTCAGTCTTTCATCATTAAATATTGTGTTGGTTGTAGGTTTTTTGTAGATGTTCTTATCTAGTTCAGGAAGTTGTTTTATGCAAATGTTCCTAAAATTACAATGGGGTTATGTTACTGTTTAGATTTAATGGACCCCCCAACCTTATGTATTCAGAAGTGGGGCTCTTGGAAAGTAATTGGATTATGGCAGCAGTTGACTTGTTCTTAGAAAGTGGGGCTGTTTGGAAGTATGTCACCGGGGCATAACCCGGAAGACCATCTCTTGCTTCCAGGATCCACCTTTTGTTCTCTGCTTCGTGCCATATGAGTAGCTTCTCTCTGCCCAGGCCCTTTCACCATGCCATTTCTGCCTTGGAGTCAGCAAACCATGGACCTGAGCCACGAGCCAAAATAAACTTCTTTTCCTTTAAATTGTGCATGTTGGATATTGTGTCCTAGGTATGTTAAAGTGACTCCAGCAGGTTAGGTCCAGATAAGCTTATTGTAAATTGAAAAAATCATCAAGTCAAACATATATTTAACATATATTTAACATATAACTATCCTGCAAACTATCATAGCTTAGCAACACAATACACTACATAGTGTCAATTGGCTACACTTGTGATTGCCTGTCTGACTGAGAGCTGAGCTCCCTGCCAATGCCTAGCACTGCCAGAGAGTGTCATAGAGCATGTACCTAGCCCAGGAAAAGATCAAGATTCAAAAATTGAAGTACAGCTCCTAGTGAATATGTATTGCTTTCCCCCAATTGTGAAGTCAAAAAACTGTAAATTAAACCATAATAAGTCAAGAACTCTCAGTATTCCTTGCTAGCTAAGAGATTTTCATCATGAATTAGCACTGTTTCATCCAATGACTTTTCCCAGTCTATTAATTATGATGATCATGATCAGTTTTGCTATAACATGATACATATATTCTTAACATGCACTATGTTATTTAAAATTTTGCAATTTTTGTGCTTATAAAAAAATTAGGGTGAATGTATAATTAGGAAAAGCATGAACATGACAATAAATATAACACTTTATTTATCTGAAAAGGACCCAAAATTTGCTTAGAAAGTATCAGAAAAAGTTATGGCTTATGAATTAATACGAAACAGAGGCAGGATGGTTATACTAAATTGGACATATGACAATGGATGTGACTCATAATGTGGTCATGAATAGATACAGTGAAGGGATGTTTGAAGTGTGTGACTATGTGCTTTTGTGTGGCACTACATGGTTCTTTTCTTTTAGGTGCATTTTCTGCATTCATTTAACTGTTTCATAGACAACATTTTGCACAAGCAAACACAAAATTCAAAATGCATAATTCAAAATTTACCCCAATGCACTATTTGTGTTGAAACAAATTTACATTTTACAGCAAATGTTATGGTAGAAGTGATATATGGTCGTTTTATTTTTTTGAATATTTTAACAAAATGAATCACATTCATTAATTTTTGAACATTAAGCTAGTCTACTATTCCTTGGATAAGCCATATAATTATGCTATATTCTTATATTTCCATGTCTTTAGATTGGATTTGCTAAAATTTTAAGGGATTTTTGCACACCTATATATGTGATGCATTATTGTGTAGTTCTCTTTCATGCTGATGTTTCTCTCTCAAGTTTTGATGTCAGTTTAGTGCAGCCCACATAAAGTGATGCATTTTCTAGAGTGTGTAGAATTGATATCATTTATTTTATAAATAGAGTGTGGACTTCAGCTGATCTTTGTCAGATGTTTTTAAATTCCGAATTCAATTAATTCTATACAGGGCTATTTGGGTTATCTGTTTTTTCATGAATGTGATATAGTATCTGTCAAGAAATTTTTAAATTTTATGTAAGTTGATGAAATTTTTGACATAAAGTCATTGCTAATATCCTGTTATTCTCCTTTTAGTATCTGTAGGATATGTAGTGGTGTCTCTTCTTAATTTTAACAGTAATTTGTATATTCCTGTTATAGCTTACTAGTCAGGTTAGAATTTTGATAATTTTATTGATACTTTGGATAATTAGAATTGGTTTCCATAGATTTCCTCAGCCATGTATGTGTTTGTTGTTTCATTAATGACTGGTCTTTATTATTTACTTTAATTCTGCTTATTGGGATTTCAGCTGCTCTTTTTCTAATTTCTTCAAGCATAAGTAAAAATCAATGATTTGGGCATTTTCTAGTATAAGCATGCAGTGTACAAATTTTTGGTGATTACTTCTTCATTATAAAACACACACATTTTGATATATGTAATTTTTATTCAGCTGATAATATTTCCATTCATGCCATAATATTTTCTTATTCATCTTGTGATTTCTTCTTTTGGTCATGAATTATTTTCAAACATTTGTTTAATTCTTGAGTGTTTGTGGGTTTTCAGATACTTTTTGCTGATTTCTAGCTTAGTTCCATTGTGGTCAAACAACACTTCCCTATGCTTTCAATTCCTTTGAGTTTATTGAAACTTGTTTTATGATTGAGAATATAGGTTATCTTGGTAAATCACCCACATGGACTTGGGAATAAATGTGTTTCTACTGTTTTAGGGTGTTCTTTGAATGTCACTAAATGTCATCGAATTTTGGTTGATTAGTAGTGGTATTCTAGTAAATGTTTAACTAAATATCATGAGAGAAAAGGCCCTTCTTTGAAGAATTTGATAACTTCTATGGTGTAAGTACCCTGTAAAGTCTGATTTTGAGGTTGCAATGTGCTATCACTGAATGTAGTCTTGGGAAGACATGAATATCAATCACTTTCACTAGTCAGTGAACGTTGGCTCCAGCCCACTACTGTGGCAGTCTTATTCCAATCTTTTGCATCTTTTCTGTTGTTTCTTCAAGGTCTTTCAATTACTGAGAAATGAGAATGTCTTTAACAATAATTGTTGATTTTTCTTTTTCCTTCTTCACTCCTCGCTGTACATTTTGGAGTTTATTGTTATTATTACTCTTGCTGTGCTGGTGATTTAACAGAGAGCCTTGTACATGCTAGGTGAGTGCTGTACTAGTGTGGTGCATCCTTACCCCAAGGCCTTAATTATTAAGAGTATATGCAGTTAGTTATGTCATGTTGTCTTGGTAAATTGATTTCTTTATCACTGTAAAATACACCTCAGCATTGGCAATGCTCCTTAACTGAAATCTATTTGTTTAGAAGTGATATAGCTACCCTAATTTTCTTTTGATTAGTATTTACCTGACTTAACAATTTTTCTTCTCTTACTTTTCATAAAAAATATTGTGGAATATTTTTAGATTTACAGATGAATTACAAGGTATGACTGAGGTTTCCTGTATACCCTTCATTCATCTTTCAATGTTAAAATCTTACATAACTATGGAAAATTTTTACATCATTACCAACTAAACTTCAGGCTTTATTTGTATTTCCCCAGGTTTTTCAGTAACGCACTTTCCTGTTGAAGCATCCAATCCAATTGTCCAGATTTATACTTACTCATCAGGTCTCTTTAGACTTCTTTGATCAGTGATAATTTTTTGTATTGTTGCTTGTTTTTTCCTTATTGTCTTTATACTCACACATTTGATGAGTAATAGTCAGGTGTTTTGTAGGTTGTTCCTCAGTTTGGGTTTGTTTGATGTAGTCTCTGTCTTGGTTACTTTTTCCTCGTTAATGAGACAAAATACCCAACACCCAAAATGAAGGAAGGAAAGGTCTATTTAGCTTACAGTTTGTGGAGGTTTTAGTCCTTACTTGGCTGTTTCTAAGGCAGAGTGGCACATGGCAGAGGGCAAACATTCAAGGCAGAAAACAACACGCAAAACGGGAGGAATGGCTGCAGGCAGCCTCTTTCTCTCCCTTACATTGTAAACAGCCTACCCCAACCCAGGGGGTTGTAGCTCTCACATAACCTCCATGCCCTCCTCTTCCGCAGGCTCAGGATGTATACAAAGTAAGCACCCTGGCTTCCTGCTGAATCACTCAGCCAAATCTCTAGACTCCCCAAGTTGACACAATGTATCAACCATAACAGTCTCATAATTCTATTAGTGCTATAGAAGTAAAGTACCCTTCTCATTACAACATATAAGGTGGCAATGAAATAAAGTGACATTTCTGCTCATGTTATCTTTGACTGCTTTGCTCATTCTGCTAGGTTTCTCCACTGTAAAGTTACTATTTTCTCCCTTTCTGAATTCTATTAATTAGCTCACTAGAAGTAAGCTGCCAAGTTTGCACATCAAGGGAAGGAATTAAGTTCCACTGCATCCCATTTCTTTTTTATTTTCCAGATAAGGACTAAGTTACTATATCACCCAGATTGGATTTAAACTTGAGATCTTTTTGCCTCAGCTTTCCCAAGTGCTAGGAATGAAAGTATGCTTTCCCATACCTGGCTTCTTTATTTTTAATGGATTTTTCTTTAGAAATTGGGATTCTACTGTATTGTTTGAGGAATAACAACAAGAAAAAATCTGTATATGTTCAGTGTGGATGCAAATATTTTTAAAATATTTTCAACCCAAGTATATTTGAATCCATGGACAGGGAGCTTGTGGATGTGGAGATGACTGCAATGTGTTTTGGTGGAGAAGAGCTAGGGGATAATGTTCTAGAACATTAACCAATATCTATCTCCTTTTATTCATCCCTTAGTCCATCCACTTTCACAATGTATCAATTGCTTTTGTTTTTATATCCAATTTAATATTCTTAGTCTTTTAATAGGAATTTTTAGACTAGTTACATTTAGTATAATTTTAAATATAGCTAAGTTTAAATTTATCATCTTGCTTTTTGTTTTGTGTTT
Source organism: Dinomys branickii (assembly GCA_004027595.1). Lineage (NCBI taxonomy): Eukaryota > Metazoa > Chordata > Mammalia > Rodentia > Dinomyidae > Dinomys > Dinomys branickii. Next base: position 199,818 of record PVLD010000894.1, on the reverse strand, counting down.
ATCTCATTTGGCCCTTGTTCTTTATTTCTATCTCCCTTGAGATTAATTTTATTTTATATAACTCCATTTTTTTATATATATAACTACATTTTATCTCCACTATCTCAGCTTCCTAATCTACAAAATAGGAGAAAATATGAAGTTGTTTCAAGATATTATTTTGAGAAACTCAACGAAATAGAGTTAGTATTTATGGAAGGTGGGTTCCAGGGTCCTGAGTAGATGTCAAAACTTTGAGATGCGCAAATCACTATAACTGAATATTTGCATAGAACTTATACAATCCTGTACATGTTCAATCATCTCTAGATTATTTATTACATCTAATACAAGGTAAAAGTTATGTAAATTGCCATTCTACTGTATTGTTTAAGGAGTAAAAGAAAAAGTCTGTACATGTTTAGTACAGATGCAATTATTTTAAAAATATTTTCAACCCAAGTACATTGGAATCCATGGACAAGGAGCTTGTGGATACGGAGGATGACTGCAATGTGTTTTGGCGGAGGAGAGTGATGTGGTAATATTCTAGAACATTAACCAATTCTACCTCCTTCCATTCATTCCTCAGTCTGTCCATTTTCACCAGCCAAGTCCAGGTAAGAAATAGAGCAGCAAAAATCAGACACAGAAGGCATTTTTTCCTGATTTTAAAATTCCAGATGCCTAGGCTGGATGGAGGGGCAGGACTCAGAATACTGGTTTGAGAGAGACAGGAATAATGAAGAAAAAGGAATGTGTGTTGCCAGGGAGGAAAATGTATTGAGCTACAGTAATGACAAACAAGAAAAGGGAAGGGAAGAGTTATGGTTTGTGTCTGGGTGTCCCCCCAAAGCCTCATGTAGTCATGGGGCCGGCTTCTAGAGTTTATGATTGATCTATGGTCCAATGCTGGGATTATGGGTGTGAGTGCTACACCTGCCCTGGGGTGGATAGTTTGCATACTGTGTAGGGGAGGGAAAGAGGCTTGCTCTCTGCTACTCTTCCCTTTTGGCTCTTGCTGCTTTTGCAAATTTCCACTGCCGCCATGAACTGTTGCCTTCTACCATGTGCCACTCCGCCTTGGAGTCAGCTGAGTATGGACTGAAACCTCCACAAACTGTGAGCTAAAGAAACCTTTCCTTCCTTAATTTTGGGCACTGGGTATTTGGTCTCAGCAACAAGAGAAAAGTAACCAAGACAGGAAGTTAGGAGGGTGAGGGCCTGAGAGATGACTCTTTCTTACACAGGCCCCCAAGAGGCTACACTGCTCTTAGATGGTTTGTCAGGACTCATTAAGGGATAGGGACTGAAGGGCATGCCAGGTCAGCCTTGAGTCATGTAGCTGGGATGTGTGTCCAAGAAGCCAGCTGAGGCCCAGGTGCCTCAGGAATGTGCACAATGGGGAGGGCCAGCAGGATGGCCTCCTCACACCTGACCATCCAGAGTGCCATGGCTGATGGAACCTGGCAAAAACAGAGCCACTGTGGAGGTGACCTGGGATTAGCAAAGGTGGAAGCGGAGAATGTGAAAGCTTCTCTCCAACTTCCCTCTTTGCAAATGCATTGTGCTGGATTAGCGGAAGTGAGAGGAAGTTAGAGTTCCACGAGGTGCCCTGGCCAGAATAACAACAGAACAATATGCACTGAGGCATCCAGTTTGTGCAGGGATGAGCTCTGTTGTGCCCACGACTGCATTTAATCCTCCTACATTCCACCAGGTTTGCAGGACTGGCTACCAAGAAGGGACCTGATGAGATCTGAGACCCTTTCCTCTCCTCAGCCCCCTTACAAGACCTTAGTGGAAAGAAGAAATGGTCTTCTTTACATAGAGTTATTTGTGCCCCAGTATTTAGGGAGCCTCTGCTGTGTACTGAGACATAGGACACGTGAATGAGGCAGTGTGTCTTGGCCTCAACTCACAGGTCTCACAGTCCACTACAGTGGATAGACATTGATCAGTTAAAGGCAGAAGTCTCTACATAATCACTAGATACCAATGAGTCAGCAGAGATGCAAGCCTTGACTTTCTTGCAGAAGGCTAGCAATCAGTCAGTCGATTCATAGCTGATTAGAGAGTATGGTAAAGGGCTGGGGATATAGCTCAGTGGAATAAGTGCCTGCCTAGCAAGCGCAGGGTCCTGAGTTTGATCCCCCGTACCGCAAAATAAATAAATAAATAAATAAAGAGTATGGTATAGCTCTCGGCCAAGTGGTCCCTGTGGCAGCTGCAGACACAAGCACCCAATCCAGGTGCTACAACAGGTGTGTGGGCAAGCTGCAAACTAGAGGCTGCTTCCAGGCACCATGCTTTCCGCTATTGTGATTACTGTTATTGCTGCAGTTGTTTTTATCATGTCATTAATATAAGCATCCCTTATCTCAGAGGAGACTGCAGTTTGATCCGAAAACAGGTCCTGTCTGTGCGCAGGGAACAGGGTGTGAGTGGAGCGGTGAGCTTGGGATGGAGCTCCTGCCTTCAGGTCATGGCTCTGTCTCCCTGATAACATGCCACAAGTCTCTGGCCACCTCTTCCAGTGCTCATGACTGTGCTCATCCCTTCCACTGGCTTCTCTCCCACCTGCAGTTGTTTTTAAAGACAATATTCAAACCAAGGCATCAGGGCAGAGGCCCGCAATTCCTGCAAACCTAGCAGAAGGATCATAATTTCAAGCTTTGCCTAGACAACTTAGTGACTTAGCAAGACCCTGTTTCAAAAGAAAAAAAATAAGAAGAAGAAGAAAGGACTGGGAGGTAGAGCTGAGTGAGCACAAAAACCCCAGGTTCAATTCCCCGTACCAAAGTAAAAGAAAGAAAAGACTCTGCAGCTATCATAAAAAGAAGTCCTATCATTTGACAGAAAGAGGCAAAAGTAGGAAAATAATAAAATAACAAAAGCAATATTTAGAAATGAGAGTTAGATGCAGTTTTCTGCTCCAAGGAAGCCAAGGCAGGTCTCACTTAACAGAGAGCCTCAGGTTTGCGCACAAAAGGTAAACAAGCACATTTTCTCATCATGGAAGAGACTACATTTTGCTACCTTATGCTTGAGCCTTCTGTCTTCAACTTGCCTTTTATTACCATTGTGTGCCGAGCCTCACAGCGTCCTGTATCCTCCCTGAGCACCTCAGTTCAGGACTTGGCTCAGTACTTCTTGTCCTGTCCCTTGGGATACCTCACATCCCTGTCAAACCTTGGTACATAAGCCCAGTTAATAGGCTCTGCTTTTAGGGAAATATAAGGCAAAGCATTGTCCTTGTAGTATTTAAAGCCACCTTGTATACCCTAGAGGCATGGATCTCGCAACTCCAGCCCCATTACCTGGAACAGGCTAAGCAGCCTTTCTGAGCCTCTTTCTTTCTGTCACTGGCACCCACAACAGTGCTTCCCTTACCAGGTGGGCAGGAGGACTCAGTGAGTTGATGGTGTGCGATGACCAGTGTAAGGAAGGATGTGGGTGTCTTTGCTTGACACCCCCGAATCTCCCGTCTGGAGCTTCTGGTATTGTGGCTGCCGACAGGTGAGACACCATCTGGGCCTGCCAAGCAAACAGGTAAAAAGCATATCTGCCCTGCCTACCTGGCTGCCTTCAGCACACAGCCACAGCAGTTTGTACCATTAGAGATGGTCATGTGACCAGTTTCTGGGTGTGCTCCGAATGAGGAATGCTTCCTGAGCTTCCCTGTCTGGTGGCTCCTGAGACCACTGATGATTGTGGCTCTGGCTTATCCCTGAGGAGGACTTTAGCAACCCTGGTCTGAGTCCTTCTGTAGATCTATCTCCCTGCAGGTGGCCACTCCAGCCTCCCTGCCCATCTAGGTGGGCATCCAGCCATACCCAGAAGCCTGCCTGGATCCACAGACTTTGGGGACCTTGTGTGCTTAGATATGTAGACCCTATCTTCAGCTCCCTGGAAAACCCCTCCTCTTCCTGCAGATCCTGTCTCCAATTCCCATCCTTGGTACCCTTGCATCATGTGGTAATGACTTGCACCTTCACTTTCGTCTTGTGGGCTGTGCATTCCTACAGGGCACAGCCCAGGGTCTGTCAACTCCTTGGGCTGGAGTACACTGGACAGGAGTTAGCACTGGCTATAGACATGGTTATCTTTCTTGCTTTCACAGGACACCATGCAGCTCTGCTCTGGGATTGGTTAGAGGAGCCAGAATTTCGATTTTAGATGAATAAGACTCATCTTGGAACACAGCAGACTGATGATCATCTCTCAGTCATGTCACACTCATTTCTGCCTCAGGGCCTTTGTACTGCTGTTCAATATACTCTGCTGGGAATGCCCTTCCCTTGGGTCCTCAAGCTCTCCTCATCATGCAAGCCTTGGCTGATGGATCAGTTCTATAGAGAATGTCCCTGGCCATTCACTCTAATGCACTTCTCCCTCCACCAGAAAGTACCAGTTATATTTTCTTCTTCATAATACATCCCTGCTTCTACTGTAGAGTGTTAGCTTGGTGGGGGCCAGGACCTCCCCATCATTTTCCCCTTCACTCATAGCTGTGGGCACAAAACCTGGTTGGTAGGACTTGGGTATACACATCTGTGGAATGAACTTATGAATGAATGAATGAGCCACCCAGTGAGAAAAGAGCCAGATGTATACCCTGCAACACCCTCAAGGCAAGACAGGCATTTTGACCTCTAGCACTAGATGAGGCACAAGGACCAAAGAAAGCCACCAGCAAAAGCAACTGTCTAGCTGTTAATGCTGGTCTCCTCACCCTGTTCTATGCTCTAACACTTCTCCCCGCTCTTCCCTGCCAGAGCCAACCCACCGAGATCTGGAAGTGGCATCTTCTCGCATCCCTGTCATCACTCTGGCTGGCAGTACGTGGCCCTTTATCCGATCATAATTCAGCACTCAGCCAATCACTGCTGCAGCCCCATGTGTGGCCTTCCCTTCACTGAGATGTCCTGGTTCATCTCCCGCAGAATCCCAGAGTGCAGACCCACACTAGGCACAGGAATGAGTAACAGACCCTGAACTTCATACTCGTTCTACATGCTCATGCAGCCAAGTAGAATGCTAGAATTTCTCAGGGAGAAAACGTGTCATTGTTTCATAAATATGGGTGTGGGATCCTTACCAGGGATCAAACCAATGGCCTTCACACTGAACTGTGTCCAAAACTTTAAAATTTTGAGACAGGTTTTACTAAGTGATTTGGTTGCTCAACTGGGCTTGAATTTGTGATCCTCCTGCCTCAGGCTCCCAGAGTCCTAGGATTACAGGTGTATGTCCTCACACTCAGGTATTTTTCTATTTCTTCCTTTATCTAAGGTGTAATGATGAGATACTTCTGGGAAAATGATAGGATGCGATGAGTAGACTTGACTACAAAACAAATTTGTCCTAAGAACACTAAAGGAATCAAGATGATCCCTTAAGAGTAATTATCTTTAGAAAAGAATTTATTCAAGAATTGATTAAAAGCCCTACTGTAATTATGAGGGCTTGGAGTCTCAATTTGGAGAGAGGTATAGTAAATGGTTTACTTAAGAAAAAATGCTACCAAAATTCATATTTTAGATAGCAATTTTAAGTTGTATTGAAGTATAATTGATATACAAAGAACTGCACATATTTATTGTGTTTGATTTGATGAACTTGGGCTGGGGATATAGCTCAGTGGCACAAGAACCTACCTGGTAAGTACAAGGTCCTGAGTTCAATCCCCAGTACCCAAAACAAATGCAAAAAAAAACCAAAACAATTTGATGAACTTAAAGGTTGTAAACACCCATGATACCATCACCATGTTCACTATAGACTGTACTAGTCAGCTGTCCATCTTTGTAACAGAGAGAGATAAGTGGCTAACTCACAGGGAAGAGAAGCTTATTTTGGCTCATGGTTTTTGTCCATGGTTGCTTGGTTCTGTCACTTTGGGCCTGTGGAGCATAATACATTATGGTGAGAGTCTGTAGTAGATAAAACTTTACCCTCATGGTGGTCAGGAAGCAAAAAATGAGAGAGGAAAGGAAGGATCTTAATATCTCCTTGAAGGGCACACCCCCAAATGACCTCACTTCCTTCTACCAGACTCCTCCTCTTAAAGGGTCCATTCCCCCATCACATAACTGGCTGGCAACCAAACCTTCAACACATGGGCCTGTGAGTAACATTCCAGATCCAAGCCATAGCATGGACACATCCAACACCTCACAGAGTTGCCTTGATTTCCTTCTTTTTGTTTTTAAGTAAGAATACTCAACATGAGATACATCTTAAGTAAACTTTATAATACCTTTATTGTTAACTGTAGTTGCTATATTGTACCTGGGCAGTAAATTTCTAGAACTTACTGAGCTAGCATAGCTGAACTTTTAGACTCATTGATTTCTTTTTCAAAAATACGATGAAATAGACAATGATTTCCTCCTTACTTCATACCCAGTTAAGAATGTGGAATTCTTAACTTTGGGATTGATCCTGTCCTCCTATCCATACTGGAATCTACAAACATTTTCTTTTTATGCTGCCAAGGGTAATACAACCACTTCTGAAGTGCTTCATAGTGTGCAACCAGATCCCTTCTGGATGTACAGGAGAGCGACATCTGGAGGGAGGGGACAGGTCGTGGTGGACTGTGTAGTTAATGTGCGTATGTTAGGCAGATTTATAGTCAGCACCAGAGCCTTGACTTTAGAATTTAGGTTGGGCTGAACTGTGTTCTTCTAATTATTTTAAAACCTAAAAATACAGGTTTCCCATTTGGAAACAATAGACTTTGTACTTATTTTGAAAAAATTATGAGGTAGGGCATCCATGCGTTTATTGTTCTCCAACCAGAGGTGAGACGTGCTCTTCCCGGGAGATGAGCTCCTGGGTCCTGCTGGTTCTGCCTCTCACCATCCATCTTAGCCCAGTAAGCATTTGCATCTATGACTGTTTCACCAGATCTACACCCCTAACTTTTCTCTGGAAACACCCTGGGTCAGAGGTCTCTCCTCCACAATCAGTCAACCTTGAGACATGGTCAAGTTTCTTGCAAAAGCATTTTTCCTTGAAGGCTTATATTTTATCTTGAAAAATGTGTTTTCTGCTTATGTTGTTATATAACATAGTACTGTGGTTTCTAAGTCTCCATCAAGACTTATGTTGAAATTGAATGCGCATTTTGAGGATTAAGAGGTGGGACCAGGTGGGTCCTTTAAGGTGATTAGGTCAGCAGCTCTCAACTCTCATGAATGAATTAATCCATTTAATGGGGTTTCTTGAGAGAGAGTATGTTATAAAAACCAGTGTGGCTCTGTGTTTTGTTGTGCTCTGCTTGCCATATGATATTCTGTATCATGTCAGGACTCTGCAGAACCCCCACCAGCAAGAAGCATCTCAACAGAGGCAGCTGTCCAATTTTGGGCTTTCCAGCCTTCCTAACCAAGAGCCAGTTAACCTTTTTTCTTTATAAAATGCCATCTTGGGTATTTGTTATAGCAAGAAAGAATAAGTTAAAATGCATAGTCATGCGTGTTTTAAGTAACATTTTTTTCCCTTAGAGCACAGAATAAATATGTCTCTGCAGGAAGATGTCCTCAGCTGTCCTGAGGCTTTGAGTATCCCAGTGGCATTATCTCAGGATGGCTCCTCTCCAGTGTGGGAAATGCAGGGCTATCTCAATGCTTTTCAACACATCTTTAGTTCCTTTTTTTAATCTTCCAAATAATTAACTCATGGCCATATTTTATGATCAGAAATTAAATGGTCTACTTTCAAATGCTCTTAATTTGGGGGATTGGTCTGGGCCTCAGAGCTGTGAGCCCCTTTGGACTTGCCCACAGTGTTTGTGTGGGAAGAGGCCATGCCCCCTGCCCACATGCGGCCTGGCTGGCCCATCCCGAGAGCTCCTGGGCATCCCACACTCAGTGGAGACAGCCCTGCCCTCGGAAACTTTCGCGGGTTATGGCTTATGAAGGGTTCCGGAGAGTTCAGACACAAATCGATATCATGCATTACAAGAGCTCGTGAGCTAACAAAGGTGCTGGTGGGTCATGCATCTTAAAACAGCTTCTTGGGGACTTTAATTGTCGGGATGTTCAGGAGAAGAATATGACCTTACGGGGCATTTTCCAGAATAGAATAGTCTATATATTAAAAGGCAGCAAATGATTCATAACTGGTTAGCGGCTGGGCCTATGGGTCCGTGTTTCCCATGTGGATTTTTTTTCTGCATTGCAAACTCTTACATTAAATTGTGATAAATGAAGAGTGGGGGCTACTCATACAAATCAATGACTCTAGTGTGTGTGTCATTAGCCTGAGAGATGCAGGCAGCGGTCAGTCCCATAAATCATGTGATGATCTGCTGTCTGCAACACGATGCAAGCAAGCAGGCGCATTAGGGAGGTTAAGGAATGAAATTAATCTGTGCATTTTCCTCTCCCCCCTTCTTCCTTCCCCATCACCTGGTCATACGGAAAGAATTAAAATCACATGATCCGAACTAAACCAGCTCCAGAACAGTAAATTGGTTAAGTTTGACTTCACCTTTCAACTTCGAGTTAATTATGTATTAGGGGATTAATTTATTCACAGGCACCAGGAAAGGAAATGGAGAATAGGAGGAACCTGCCAGGGCTTCTCATCCAGGTGCCAAGGTTATTAATTGCTCTGGCTGTGCCACAGGCTACCTGGGCGGAGCCTGGGGTGGAGGCGGTGGGGTGGTCCACACATGTGTTTGGTTCTGTCCTGCTCAAAAGACCAGCGGCCCAGGGAAGAGGGTGCTGGTTGTGTGGGCTGCAGAAAAGGCCTGAGACTTTGCTACACAGGGATGGATGCCTGTGAGATCCGGCTGCTGGAGGACCCTAGAAGCCTAGACTAGAAGGGCCCTGTAATGAGATTGCGCTTTAGGTAACTGATGCCCATGCAGGAGCTGCAAGTCTTGACTCCAGCACCTCAGATGAAAGGATTTCCTCCATTTGAAAGGGTGTCAATATCATAGCACAACTCCAGTTTGCACAGTTCAAGAGGCCTAGGTCTCCCAAGACCCCAGCCATTCAGACATCTGAGACAAGAGCTGTTTTTCTCAGACATCATACAGAGTGGGTCTCTAGCAACTACATCTACAAGCTTCTCACCAACTCCTTTGGAAGTTACTCTCGGCCTCTTTTCCATAGTGTGGACCCAGCCGGGTGAGAACATCTATAAAAGTAGATCCTAGTGGGGCTACTAGAGACAAGAACTGAGAGAGAAGTGATTGACTTTCTCAGCGCAGCCACATGGGGATGCAGATGCACTGGATGGTGCAGGAGATTGGGTGCCATTTACAAGCAAGTAATGTTCTACCACCCACAGAATCAGCTCACAATGGCTGAATATCCAGCCCTGCCTGACTTCAGCCACTCAGGTGGAACTCAGGAACATGTCTTTTTGTAGTCAAAACATGAAGATACTGAAGTGACGAGACACTGATTCTTTGATTATAAAACTTCACAGTGCCCAACATGAACAGTAGCACCAATGCTTGGTGTGTGTGTGTGTGTGTGTGTATGGCACCCCTTACTGAATGCTTTCTCAGGCTTAGGTAATATTGTTTCACTTTCCCTTGGCCCATGAGTGGGGCCCACATATTCCCATGTGATTAAAAAAAAAACTGAAGCTCTAAGAGTTTAAAGGGCTTGGCTGTACTCAGATGGCCGGAAAGTGAGTCTATGGCCCTAAGAACCAGCCGCTCAGTGCAGAGAGGATGTGGTAGCCTAGAGATTCCCTTAGGGTTCTCCTCTTGTTGTACCTTCCAATCCCGGTGTCCTGGATCCTCTCTGGAAACCTGACACAGCCCCAGATCTGTGCGCTATACTTCAACAGAAATAAGCTAAGCCAATATCTGAAAATTAAGAGCTCCCATATAAAGATGGGATTTCAGCTTCTCTTGAAAACTTGGACTCTGGCCACTGGACTGACATTTCACTGTTGTGGTATCTGGCTGGTGTGGAGTAGAAACTCCTGACCAGAGGGACCTGGGCTCTTCCTAGCTGCAAGAGACTCCCCTGGCCAGTCTACCACTCCAAGATGGTAACCCAAGAAAGGCCTCACTGTCAATGCTCAACCACCTGGTGACCTGACTCTGACCTCTGTTTAACCCAGTCTTACTGCTGTTCCCTCTCTTCCAATGGCCCATGCATTCCTGTTATGGAAACCCACTTTCTTCCTCCCCATATGAGTCCTCCTTGGCCTTCACATCCAGCCATGCTGGTTCCTCAGCTCCACTGCTGACTTACTTAGGCTCCTCCCTCCTAAGTTCCACATTGGTAAACATGCAACAGCCAGACATCCTTGAAGATGTCTGAACCTACTATCTTACACTAATGAAAGTAAGGCCAGTCTGAGGCTGAGGTAGATGGAGGCAGAGCAGGGGAAGTAAAAAGGGTCAAGGTGCGGTATGTGTATGTACCAAGTGCCCATCACGAATACGTTCATTAAGTATTCCAGACATGTGCTAATAAAATTTATTTTAAGAAAAGAAGTTAAGGCTTCAGGTTCCTGACCTTCTCTTCTACCAACCCCATGTCCAGCCCTTCTCCTGGCTCCAGAAGCCTCCCTGACTACACTGGTATCCGAATGCTCTGTTTGCTTGTCCGTCAGTGTTTACTCTCTTGGGAAAATATAATACAGGAAAGTGCACAGAAGTCCCAATGTTTAGAATTATGGAGTCCTAATGTTTGCCATATTTGGTGGAAATACACAAACCAAGGCTTTTGAACCCCTTGAAGGGAGCCAGCTCAGTCATATATTTAAACTTTTTCCATCCCACTTCCTGGTTCCCTTTTAGAAGTGGCTACTACTTTGTTACATTTATTTCTAATTTTATCTAACTACACATACGCATATCCTTCAATTACTTTCTCCTTCCATATCAGGAGTTGAACCTAGGGCCTTCACACCAACTTCTATATCCAGCCAGTTTTTTATTCTTTATCTTGAGACAGGGTCTCACTAAGTTGTTAACTTCCCCAGGATGGGTTTGAACCTGGGATCCTCCTGCCTTAACCTCCCAGATGGCTTAACCTCCTGCTATCATATCCAGCTAAATTACCTGTTTTATGGTTACATGTATGTGTTGAAGTCTACACAAAACCCTTCTGCTGTTTTGCACCACTGTTGTGTTTTTGTGACATATTTTCATCCACACCTATAAATTCATGTGAACCAAATGACATTCTATGAGGAGTATAGGATTGTGTTTCTGTGCTCCCCTTTTGATAGACATTTATGCTCTTTCTAATTTTCATCGTCACCAATACTAGGAAGCTGAACAACATCTTGCATCTCTCCAGGCATGCATTAATGATGTTTGTCTAGACTTTCATTTGTTCCCTGAAGGTGTCACAAAACATAGTGGGTATGAGACCTTCCTGGGGCCCATAGGGATCAGATGTGAAGGTGCCTACCACAGCCCCCTGCCAATGCCTTGGGGTGTTTTTGCTAGAATGTGCAGTGGTATCTTTCCCCAGCGCAGCTGGCATGGGCTGGGCACAAACCTCCCTCCAGCTGGCCAAGGCCCCACCTGGAAGCCCCAGGGAGCCGCAGCCCAGGGTCTGCTCATCTCAGACCCATTACACCTCTCACTTTGTATTTCCTAATTCCTTTAAGAAATCCCAAACCTGTCTCCTCAGATAGAAATAAAATAAATGTAATATCCATTGCTATCACTTAAACACAAATTATAGTATTTTTTATTAAATACTCTGTTGTCAAATGCTTGACATTCTTCATAATAGATAAAAAGCAACTAAAACTAGTTATTTTCTGTTACCTTAGAGGCTTGCAACGTAGTTTGTATTGTATTTACTTGTTATGTTCTGCTTGTCGCATTTCATTATAAGCACGTGAATTATTTTCCCTATTAAATTAAAAGGCAATCTCCCCTCCCCCAGCTACCCTTGAGCTTTTCCAAGGTGAAGGTCTAGAGATAGGGATGGCAGAGAAGCCATCTGATGATCCAAGTTACAGACCCTGTGCCCTGCCACTGATCCTGCTGAGGCCTGGGCCAGCTCAGCCCCCAAGCCTGGAGCTGGGCTGCATCCACCCTCCTCTGGGGAGCTGTGGCCGTGCAGAGAGGCTGTTAGCATCAGCTGCCACAGCTTTACTCTCCACATTCTCTCTTATCATCTTCACAGCAGTCGTCGAAGGAAGTAGGCTGGCTCTACTGTGCCCATTTTACAGATGAGAAATAGATCCTGAAAGAAGAGATTTTCAGGTTATGGTCTTCCACCGCCACCACCATCATCATCACTCTCATGTTGATTGGAGGCTGCTGGGTAGCAGTCCTTGGCTCATTTAGCAAGGCCTTAGAGGGCCCTAACAGCAGTTGTTGAGGTAGCAGTATTGTAATCCTTCTTTTCATTTTTATGGGTCTGCACTTCACAGGAGATGAAGAACTGGTCCTTGGTTGGTAGCCAGTCAGTACAAGAGCAGGGGTTCAGCCTGGGTATGTCTGACTTCAGAGCCCTGTTCAGAACCAGGGAGGGGCTAGATCTTCAACCCTGGGGGAGCAATCTCCTTTGGGAACTTGATGAAATCTCTGGCCACTTTCCAAGAGACTACCCATTTCCCCTAGAAGCAGTACTTTGCCTGTCACTCTATGTCCTTCTCAGGCTGTCTGTAGCCCTGTAGGGACCAGAACAGTCCCTGTGCCCCAAGTCAGAGACTTCTTACATGGGAGTCTGGAATTAGCTCCTTATGTTGTTCAGCCAGCTTCAGTTAATTGGAGCCTGACCAAAGGCTGTGTCTCTTGCTCACCTCTTTCCTTCCTAAGCACTTCTGGAAGAACTAGAAATGGGCCCACGTGAGGGTGAAGTTTCTTGCAGTGCTGAACCAAGACCTGGTTTTCTGCAAGTCCTTGAGCATTTGGAGGACAGAGACCCTGTACTCAGCCGTCTGATACTCCAGTGCTCTTAGCTGCTTCCCTCCTTTCCTCCTGCCATGGAATTTCTTTGGAAGAAGAGGTCCAGTGGTACGTCAGTATGCACTGTTAATAGATTCCAGGGGTGAGGAAAAAAAACCCCAAAAAACCAAACAAATTGCTTTAGCTGGAAGAGGCTTGTGCAACAAGTACCAAACAAATGACAAGTACACATCAAAATGTCTCAAATACCAAATTCCATGAGTTTCAAAGGAGTTGAACACCCAGGTATCAGTGTAATACCTTCAGGTTATCTGCAAGGCCCAAAGGACATCCTGTCGAGAGCTCAGACAGGCTTTGTGCCAGGCAGAAAGGGAGAAGGCCTCAGTTGGCTCATCTCTACAATGAAAGGACTTTTCCTAGATACTGCTGCAGCCATGGAGAGGCTGTGGCTCCTTTATAGCTAAGGGCGCTCATGATTCCATTTCTCTTCCCCCTGTATGTCCAGCCTGTGGGCCCCTGGTTTGACCCGTTCTTGCAGTTTAATCTCGCAGAGAACGTTCTCAGGATTCCTGGTATCTTGATGTGTCTTTCAGCACCAGCCACTCCATCATCTGAAGCTTTGTAGTAACATAGCACCTCTCATGTGAGGCTGGCTTCCCAGAGCTGTGCTGATAACGCTCAGCAGCACAGGGAGAAAGAGAGCTGATAAGACCACATGCACATCGGAAAATTATGCCTCCTCAACACAACAGCCACCTTGCTCTGGAGCCAAATCAAAGCACCAGAAAAAAAGTCTACAGGTATTTACAGAGGGAGAAGATAAAAGAAAAACTACCTTGAAATTTTTTTAGATGGAAAAGTCATGAGGCTGAATAAGACAAATGTGGTCTTCATGCATGGACTTTTCCAGAGTCCCAAAACTGGCACCAAAGCCACTGGGTTAGAAGCATGTTTTTCACTGGCCAATGGACATAAAGGAGAGAAACGTCATGTATGGGAAAGAGAAGGCTCCTGCTCTCTTAGCTGGCTGGCAAGGGCTCGCTAAGGTGAAAGCATTGCAGAGCCCCAGGTGGGTGAAGAGGAAGAAGCCCCCCCCCCCCCGACCCTGGAGGTAGCCTTCTCTCCTCAAGGCCATCACAGTGGCACCATGCTCCCCTGGAACATGGCACTTACTTGTAGAACATCTTGATGCAGATGCAGGGCGCTATATGAATCAATAAATCATAAGTCTGTTGGACAGCACTTAGATAGGTAAATGCATGTATGTTATTCACTCGGCGAACCTTCCTAAAAAAGATAATACACTCAATATCTCACCGTGCTGACATATTTCAACTCAATTGATAATGGGTCAGGATTGAGCAAAGCTTAGAGAGTGAATTACCTTTTAGCCATCCCTTCAAGTTTAGGGTTGCAGTCACCAACAAAATCAATGTCGAAGGATTCTTGTTGTCTCAGGCAATACCTACAGTGACTCTTAATGAAATAAACCATTGAAGCCTTTTAATCAGACCACCTGCCTAAAAGGAGGAAGCCATCCAGGAGGAGGCTGGGACTCCAGGGATCTATTTTTCCCTCACTGGTCAACGCATGAGTGATTCTTTAATTGTAGTAATGATGCGCTTACCCTGGACTCAGACACTGGGGCAGCAGGAGGCAGCAATCCTCTGGGGCAGAGGGTTGGTGCGACCTCAGCTGGGGCTACACAGGTCCCCGAGCAGGGCTGCGTCACCAGGGGCCATGCGGGTGCCTCCAGGTTAGGGGCCTGTCTCACTCCCAGGCATGTGATAAATCTCTATTGAAAGAAAGCCCGGCAATAAATGAGGCCCTGCTCTATATCTGAATTCCAGGGTCAGCACTGCAAAAATAGGAACTAGCTGCACGTGTGACCGCTAATAGGCTTCTGGCCCTGCCTCCGGCTCTTCCCTCCTCCCCTACCTGCATCCCTCTGGAAAACTGGCTAGTATCACGTTAAATATATGCAGTTATTAGGAAGCTCAAGGAAGTTTGGAAACATCGAAATTGAGCTAAAAGCTCTCTGAAAGGTGCTCTTTTTTGTCCACTTAGGCGCTCTGGGACACATTGGCAGCTGCACCTTCTTTCGGGACCACCTCTAATTTTCTTTGGAAATCCATCCTTCCCTCACCCCTGTGTGTGAGTGTTCCCCTCCCTCAGCTCTGCAGTGGGCACAGGATCCCGCTCTCAGATCTCTTTAGTACAGCCAATTCCCTAATCAAGCTCATCCAATCAACCACAGTGGCACTCAGAACTTCGGGGTGACTAACCAAGAAAGCCTGATTTCCCCTTTGCAATTGAACAGAGACCCACAGTACATGCTTCTGGCTGTTCATCAGCTGAGGAAGTGATCCTATGAAAATGAACTGCACCAAGGAAGACGAGCCAGGAGGCTAAAGCAACGATTCTAAGCTCCATGAGCACTAGCAGAGGTTTTGTGTCTACCATCCAAGGCAGACCCTTATTGCATCTGGATTCTTATGAGCCAAGAAGCTGCCTATTCACTATGACCTCTTAGGTTGGGTTCTTCCTTCCTTCCTTCCTTCCTTCCTTCCTTCCTTCCTTCCTTCTTTCCTTCCTTCTTTCCTTCCTCCCTCTTTTGCTCCCTCCTTCCCGCTCTCCATTCCTTCTTCCCTACCTTCCTCTTTTCTTTTTTCCCTCCCTTCTGCCTTCCTGCTTCCCCACCTTCCTTCCTCCTTCCCTCCCTCCTTTTCTTCCTTGGCGCTAGCAGCCAAAGTAGTCAAATGGATTTCCCTACCTAAAAGGAAAAAGCCACATACAAACACTGGGAGATAAAGCTTTTATCTGTCTGAGAAGGAAACCTTTCCCAGAAGCCCATTGGGGAAAGGCCCCAAATGGTCATGGCATCCATTCATGAGGCTGTACATTTTCAAGTACTTAGAAAAACCCCAACATTTTACAAAGAGCCTTTAAACAATCCCTACACAAGAGTGAAGAACAAAATGGGAGAGAAACAGCCCTTCTTGGAAATCAGAATATAAAAAGAGTCATGTATAGTAGCCCGTTCTCAGAGACATGTGATTCTCAAGCATCACTTCCACATGGATCATAACGGTAGTGCCAGGGAGGGGCTTCTGCTAAGGGTAACTGCTCTGACATCCCAATGTGCCTGGAATGGTCAAGATGAGCCTACCAGCACCTAACTCCTCTTAACTCTTCCCACAAGAGATTTTTTGGGTCTATAGAGTAGATCTGCTCATATTCAGGATAATTGAGTCCGTGGAGATGACATCAAAGGGAACTGGAGTCAGGCAAAATAAAATGTTGGAAAAAACGAAGATCAAGTTAACAGAATGTCTGAATTTTCCTTTTCCTTAGGTCTGTAAGAAAGCTGCCTCAACAGTGTAAGCACTCGGACACCAGGAGCTTCATCTCCTGATCTCTGGCCCCTTCTTTAGGAGCCAACCAAATTCGTTTAGTGTGATGGAGGCCCAGTCATGGATCACATGCTCTCCACAAAGTCTCTGAGTAGGAGCCTGGTGAGGCACCCACCGGCCTTTGTCTACCACAGTGACGAATGGTTGTTGACATGACTAAACAAAGGTATTATTAGTAGATTACATCTGAGAGGCTGAGCTCTTGCAGAAACAGGGCAACAAGAGCACTGGGCCTTGCTCGACTTCCAATTACTCCACAAAAGCCTAAACCACCGGGTCAGGGATAAAAGTGAATAAATGTTTCTAAATTCTTATCTTAAACACACTTAAGCTTAAAGCTATTTAACTGGGGCTTTAAAAGCATGTGAGCTTCGCGGGGCCCAGCTACCTGCCTCATTCTCCTGCTCTTATTTTTGCTTTTATCCTTTTAGTCTTGAAGAAGCCTAATTAGAAGCTTGAACAGGGCTCTCTCTCCCTGCCCTTAAATCAGTAATTGGCTTCAGTGCAGAGACTGTCAGGAAATTAACACATCACAACATGACAGCTGTTAATTTTTTCTCCTTATTTGTCATATGAATCACCGCTGATTTGCCGGAGTGCATAACAAATTAGTGGGCTGTAATCAGCGGCCTCTCTTCTGTGAGCTGCACCTTCTCTCCCCCCCCCTCTCTCTCATTCTCTCCCCCCTTCTTTCCTCTCTCCCCCTAAAGTCCATTACTTCACTGCTTCAGCACTGACGACTGTTCCTAGGTGTGTCATTGTCAATAAATCAGAATAAGCAAATGCTAAAAGCGCAAGAAGCTCTTTAAACTTTGATGAAGGCTTTTAGTTACATTTTTAAACTTACACTCATAACTGGAATCTTTTTTTTTTAAATTGTCACTCCCTGGTAGTGATAGACTGTCAGATTTCCAGTCATTTCCTCATCCAACGTGCCAGGGAAGGTGGAACTTCAAGTGTCATTTGCGCAAGTTCTGGCTGAGAGGAGGTGGAGGGGGTGTGAAGGACGGTTAGGGGAGGGGTGAGGATCAGCGATTCCAACAGGGTCAAGGTAGAGGTCTTCCTTTTGTGAATGACTAAGGAAAGAGGCAAACAAGGGAAATGGGAAAGGGATAGGCAGGGAGGGGGAAGGGACATGGATTCTGGGATCTCACTGTCCCCAGCCCAGCTAATCTCATTCATAGTTCACTGGGTATGGCTCATGGATAGAGGGTTTGAGCCTTTGTTTAAATGACTTCATAGTGGCAGCTAGGACCAAGGATGTCATGAATTCTGGGACTTTATTCCCAACTATGCCACACAGAAGTACCGCTGGTGGTTCTTAATCTCAATACTTAGGGCCTCTCGGAAGGAGAGAGTATAGGGGATGGGAGCAAAGTGATATATATCACAAGATGAATTTCAGTTTCAGGCTTTGAGATTTGGCAGACAAGACTATGTTCTCCACATTTATTCTATGAATGCAGAGGGGAGAAGGAAATTTTTCTTTCCTAACCAGGGTCTTTCTGGACTGACAAATTCTTGTCTTTTCAAATTGGGTTAAGTAGGGAGTTGGTGACATCTTCACTTGGAAACACAGCTCCTTAGGGTTCTGACAGGGTGTTGTCTTGGCTATTGTAGACTAATACTGAATTTAAGGGTGAGAGGATTTCAGGGACAAATTTCTGCCTTATTTTCTTCTTTCACTCATTCATCCATGCACCCTCTAGTCATTTACCTATGCACCATCTGTCCATCCATCCATCCATCCATCCATCCATCCATCCAACCTCCCATCCTTCCATCCTTCCTTCTTTCCATTCATTCAGGCACTCAGCCATCATCATTGTGCTTTACATGAGCTGCAAGTCATGAGCCCAGCACATGAACAGGAGGGACGGAGAGAGGGAAGAGAAAATGGGTATGAGGGATCCTAATGTAGTTCATGATAGGCCACATAGAAGAAATCACAGCTCTAGAAAAAAGAATTCATTAGAATTAGGCCCTCTCTTTCTACACTGAATGACTCCTTGGGGAAATGTGGAGAGTAGAAAAGTCCTCTTTCCTCAGCTGTAACCATCAGCAAATGGCTTATTCTGTCTGCCATATTGGTCTTAAGGCATGCTTTACCCAGCAATGACTCTGGTAGCTTTCTTGTGCTGAATTCTTATTTGGCTGCTTGAAAACTGATTTTACCAATTGGCTCAGTTTATCCTGCGCATTTCTAGGGCTATTATGTCCTAGACACTGGTTTAGGAACCAAGAATTTAATCAACTAGGGTTTGAAGCTTTACAAAACATACACTTCTTAGAAAAACTATGGCAACTTTCAGAGAGAGAGAGAGAGAAAGGGAGGAAAAGAGTAAGAAAGAGAGGAACCTCAACCCCCATTGCATGGAGGAGTGCAGACCTACTGGCTATTCTTCCTTTCCTGAGAATTGAGATGCCATCTTCAGAGGTATAAAACTGCCACCCTGACACTGGTCATTAGAACAGATAGAGTGATGAATTCTTGCTCATGTGAAGGCCATTGATATCTTTTGGAAATAAAGTAATTGTTTATTTTTTCTTTTCACTTGTGACAATTCATATGTATTCAATATGTTTAAATACAGTTAAATATGCTAAATTTATATAAATGTCTGCAGGGAAAGTTTCCCTCTAATGTCATTTTTATAATCTCAGGAAAGGACTTTTGCGAAAAATACCAATTTTACAATTACTCTGCTGAGTCCTAATTTAAGAAAAATATAATTTATCCATTTTATGATGTGGAACGAGTCTTCTGGTAGAAGCTTAGCTTGACAGTAGTGCAGTTCAAGCTTCGCAGAAACAACAGTTGGCGAAGTTTTGAAATTTCATGACAAACCAGCCTCACCACAGCCATGGAGCTCTTGGTTGGTCCATGTGGACCTCCATGCAACAAGACATGCTGGGTCGGACACTGGTGGAGACAATGGAGACTGATTGATGAAGTGTTTCTAACATCCACTGACCAACACTTAGTGAGAAGCCAATAGACCAGTGAATCTTACTCCATCTTGGTTGGTTCTCCACGGCAAGCACTCTCTCCTCATAGTCCCCGAATATTCCAGGGCATGTGCTGATAGCCCCATGCTGCTGTCCTTGCCCTATAATCATGTACCCTCCAGATTTTCCCATTCTCGTGGTGGGCTGCGCCTGCTTTCCCATGACTGCTTTACTTGTGTTCCCGTCTCTTCTAACATGGTCTATAGATGCCCTGTGCTTTGATCAACAAATTTCATTCAATCTACCTTATACATTCAGTATTCTTTTCTCTGCCATCATGGAAGCCATGGTCTTGGTGCTGTGCTTCATGAACAAGTTTCCCCTGTGGTACTCTGTGGTAACATATCAGCACCAGGAGTTTGTGTCTTCTTTATTATTCAAAGCCTTTCACAAGCCATTTCTACTCCTGTACCTCTGGGATGACCAAGATCTGGCTGTGCTTCCATCTCCTTCTTGAGATCCTGAGCAATTATCAGTCTTCCAGGCTCTTGTTTCATTCATCAGATGACAGGAGAACCGGGTCAAGGTCTTCCCTTATACCCTGTCACACAAAATTGTCATCATTGAGAGTGTTGTCAAGCTTAACGCAGATGATCTATCACCTATCACTGATGCCTCCCAGGTGACTAATGTACTCATCTGAGGAATCTGAACTTCACCCTACTACTTTAGCTACAGGTGCGTTGCACCTCAGTTGAACCCACAAATCTATAACTCTCTCAATATCTTTCTTCTGCTATTTCCTTTCAAAAATATATTAAATACCTTCTACCTTATTGCATTAATAAACAAACAAGCAAATACATTTCTGACAGTCTTGAGGGTCTTGTTCTTGCAACTAGCTAAGTTTCTGACAAAATTGTTTCCCTTTGCCGTTCCCATCTCCTACCACACTATTCACTCTTTAAATCACCACAGTTTAGCTTCCAAGCCCTTTATTTCAGGGCAAATACTCACCAAGACTATCAGTTTGCTTACAGACAAAGGATGCTATTGAACTCTTAGCTAACTTGAATTATTTTCTATAAGCAAGAGGACACGACTACTTTTCAAAATTTTGATTTACAAGGTGCTATATCTTGTGTGTGTGTGTGTGTGTGTGTGTGTGTGTGTGTGTGTGTGTTGTACACACAAGCATACACACATGCCCTTTGTTTATGACCATTTCTTTTCTGGGTCTTTCACAGACTTAACTCCTCATCATTTTTCTCTTTATAAATATGTAAGTCCTTTGTAATTTCATGATTTTCTCTTTTAACTCTATCTCCTCTCTCTAGGCAACCTTTTGTTCTTTGGCTTCACATATGACTTAAATCTAACCATTTTGAGCATCTACTCATGGCCACCTCAATGTCATCTCTAAGGTTAAGCTAATATCTGTCCCTATTTTCATCTACCTTGGGTCTTCATCTAGGGATTAATGACCAGAAGTCATCCTGGGTTCCTTCTTCTCAGTACAGCCACTGTCAAATCAATCACCAGATACATGATTTCCACATCTATCCATTCTTACCATTTCTACTGCCATGACTCCAGTTTTAGCCCTTTCTCTGCCTTGATTAATACAACAGCTTCCGTCTTACCAATCTCCACTGCATGTACTATATCTCCTATACTGCAGGCAGAATCCTCCTTCTCAATGCAAATTTGGTTTTGTAGCTTGTGTGCATTGACGCTACTGCAGAAGCTCTTCATCCTTAATATATTTTTCAAGAAATGTCATTATGGGACTCACTTTCCTCCTTGTGAGCTGGTCATCACTTTCTGTCCATACATACCATGTGTTGTCCTGTAGGAACCCCACATTTACACTAAGTGAGTAGGGTTATTTCTGTTTGCCTGAATCTAGCTGTTGATTTCAATCTTCAAGTAGATGTTTGGTCCAGCCATAGGTCTGGCTGGGTTTGCCCCAGGGCTTTCAGCCTCCCCTGCATTTCAGAACCCACCCTGGTATTCCAGAGAAGGCCTCTCTTGGCTGGGATGCCTTTCATCTCAGCTGCCCTTGAAACCCTGGAGTCTATCAAGTGAAAAACAGAAACAATTTCTAGACTGGAGCACAATGAACTGAAGCTGGAGGGAAGGAGAGAGACAAACCTGGTCACTGGACAAGACCAAGTCAATCCGTGCTGTTAAGACAAAAATAACAAAGGCATGCAAAAAATCAAATAACGCAAACATGCTCCTTAGCTGGGCACCCCCAGATCACCTACTTTGCTGACTCCACCAGAACACAGTGAGATCCACTCCACCAGGACCTACCCTTCTCTGCTTTCGCTGGGGGGATGGCAGGCAGGGTAATTGGTAGAAGAGAAGTGATATCCCAGACCAGCCTGACCCCACCCCTAAACTCTTCAGAACGTAGGACACAAATCCAGTAAAAGGTCATGAGGGAGTTCCCTGCTTAGCTGCCTCAGTTTCCTTTTTGAAAGAACAGGATGCTATCCTTTGTTTACCAGAGTGTGTCTTCAGTAGGGGGTGGGGAGATCGACATCAGTGGGGACCGGCAGCATTCTTGGAAGAGGTGCATTCAGGATCTATTATCTCTTTATAATTAAAAACATACTCTTGTTTTCTTATTAAACTTGAGAGAAAGTTAGGTCCAATTAAAGGGCCCGGCTTCCTTGGGGAGCACGAAGATGGAGTCCTCATTAGCTCCTGCAGTGACTCTTGGGGTTCAGGAAGGAAGGGAAGAGAGATTTCACTTTATTTGTTAGCTGATTTTTATGTCTCATTCCACCAGCATGGGTAGGGACCTGCCCATTTTGTTCATCCTTGCAATCCCCAGTGCCTAGAACTGCACCTGGCACATGTAGTGGAACTGTTGAATGAACTTATGAATAAAAGAAAATGAGTGATGAGTGAATGAGCAAAAACATCTTTATATCCCCAGTGAGAGGCAACGGAGACAGTGACACTGCTTGCTGTGCATTGTTTATCAAAGCAGAGCATAAGTCAGAAAGAAAAAAGAAGTTCTGAAGATTTTATAGTTTGGGTCATATTTCCCAATTGAGATTCAAGGTCCAGGGAGAGAGGATTTGTTTTCAGTCTCTCACTGGTGAGCTGCAAGGCTCAGGCCAACGTGAAGGTCACTGAGCACCAACTAAAGGCCCCATTCCGTGTCTCAGGAGGGCTGTACCCTGTGGCCGCAAGGTGGCCTGTTAGGAGTCCAAGTTCTAAGATCAGACGTTTAGCACCTCCCAGCAAAAAGGCAGAGACCATTCCTCTGAACATTCTCAGCCCTGGTTTCTCCTTCTATTCTCAGAGCCTACCTCCAAGAACTTACTTTCTTGTATATGTTTGGATTGTGGACAAGAAGAAGCCTGGATGACTGTCACATGAAGGGCCAAGCTACAAACACAGGAAGTGCCAATGAAACCCCAGAACAGTGTCCTTGACTTCCAGTACCTGAAGAAGCCCCAGAGCTGCGACAACTAAGGGAGATGGTCAACCCACAAGACAACCCACCTCACCTTCCAGGCCCAGCCCAGATGAACCTTATCCCAGAAGCCTTTGCTACTCCCAGCAGCCTTTGCTGTTCCCAATTTTGGAGTAAGGCCCACCCCTGGGCTTCAAGACACTTCTCAGCATCATCACCTCTGGTAGAACCTTCATCTGCCTCTGCATGGGACTGAGTGTGCTTCAATTAAAGGGAGTGTTTTCCTTCTACTTTGAGCTTCCAGTGTCCTACACAGTGCCTGGTATTAAGACAAATCCACAAGGCCCTCCATATCTTTAGAATCAGGGAATCCAAAAGAAATCAAAGCCTCTATACAAGGCTCAGGGACCCAAGGGGAGGAGGTGAAAGTGGGGGACAGGCCTGGACAAGATGGGAAGAGCTTCACATATCTCCTTCTGAATCTTGGGGACCACTGGACACTGACTCTTTTTGTCTGTCCTGGCACCCTATCTCCCTTTTTAGGTTAGATTACATATTTCATATGAGGTAAAAAAGGAGCTAAGGAACAAATTTAAACCTTTGCTATGCCTAAAACGCTGCACACTTGGTAAAAGCCAAAGCTCTTTTGTCAACCACTACTTAGACCCAGGAGCATCAATCAGCCTTGATCATCAGAAGCCAGGTTGGCAGACCCCAGAGAAGAGCATGCCCAGGCCTGGTTGCAGGATCCTGGGAGTGAGCGGTGGGGACAGAATGAGGCTGCATGATCTGTCTTCAGTTCTCACTTTTCTTCATCTCTCTTCCTTGCCCCATCTTCTCTCCTTTTTGTAGACCACTTGTGGGGCACTCAGGTTGAATTTCCTGGAAAGTGGCCTGTTATGAAGGAAATTAGCATTCAGACATCCAAGGAGTGCTTATAGGATCTCCAGATAGTCAGGAAGGGAAAAGAAATAGGATTTGCAGGAGAGGAAGTCATGCCACAAGACAGAGTGGGATGACCCTGCAGAGCTACCTGATTCTGATGAGGGAGTAGTGGCCGCCCTTTACACAGTCCTTCCTCTTAATCAGCACTGGGCACAGATGCTTGGGGCAGTAATGGCCTTTCGTGGGGCTGTGGCCTTCAGACAAGGTATTTCTGTAAGAGGTTGAGACAGAGGACAGTCTGCTAGAGGCTCTCCCAGCAGCTAGGGGAATAGGTCCTGTCCTCCTAAATGAGGATCTTGGGAGTTCATCCCAGCATCCACTATCTGGGGGTTAAGGGAAAAGGGAGCCAGAGAGACAGCTGTCCTGTCCCACAGGACCTCAGTGCTGGGTCCCTGAGCTTTCTCTTTCCCAGTACATGCCCTAGGCTGCGGTCATTAATATTAGCAACAAATATTCCTGAGAATAGGCAAGAATGTGTGACTTAATTTGTGAATGAAACATGACAGAAGTTACCTGTCTCTTCCAGATGGATGACCTTTAAAAGACAATGCATGATTTTTCTACCTGTCCTTCTTCATGCCTGGGGTCCAGCAAATCTCCTTGTGGAGGACCGTCTATCAGACTACTGATGAGCAGAGTGAAACACAGATCCTACCCCATCATTAACTTAAGATGTATCTGATATTAGACGAAGAGAATATTTTAGATTCTTGAATGTTAGGGCTGTTTGTTAGTGGTACAACCTCTCCTATCCTGACTGATACATTACTCTTCTTCTTAAAGTTCTTCAATGGTTTCCCTGACAACTATAACACAATTTCAGATCATTATATCCTTTAATGTTTTACATTATCTGATTCCTAACTGCCTTTCAACCTGTTATAGTTTGTGTCTGGATGTCCCCCTAAAGCCTCATGCATTTGGGGGGGAGCAGACACTTTATAGGCCACTGAATCTAGAGTTTGTGATTGGTTCATTGTCTAATGCTGGCATTGAAGGGTGTGAGTGCTACACCCACCCTAGGGCAGGTAGCCTGCAGGTGATATAAAGGAGGAAAGAAGCTTGAGCCTCCCTTTTGCCCCTTTTGCTCTTCTTGGTTGTTCGTATCTTCTGCAGCCACGAATAGTTGCCCCTCAGTCATGCCATCCTACCTTGGAGCCAGCTGAATATATGAAATCTCCAAAAACCATGACCTAAATAAACCCTTCCCTCCTTAATTTTGGAGGGACTCAGGTATTTTGTCTCAGCAATGAGACAAAAATATCCTCAACTTTAAAAATAATCTCATCCCATTCTGCCTGGTGGCCTAACTTCCTCCCCTGCCAATGCTAGTTCTTTTTCCTTCATGACCTCAACATCAGTTTTATCTGGGACTGATTTGTTGACTTTGCTCCAGACACAATGATCTTTCTGTTTCTCAGATGTGCCCCGTATGCTGCCACCCCAAAACTTTGGCACTTTACTATGAAGTCTTCCTGAAGTGATTTCCTCCCTGACTCTTGACTCTGAGTGGATTCAGATATACTCAGGTTCCTCTTCCATTAGAGGGCCTTCCCTAACTATTGTCTCTGAGAAGGAGCCCAAGTCTTCTCCATCCTAGTAATCTCTTTTACTTTTCCTTCTGAGCCTATAAGCCTTTCTGAAATAATGTAATCTTTGATTTCTCTTCTCCCTTAGAATGTGGGATGGAATGTTATCAGACCTCAGCACCTAGAATAGGCCTGCTGCTATCTAGTAAGAATTCTGTAGGCATTCAGTAGGTGAGTAACAAGTGTGCAAAGCTGTGGGATTAGTTACCTCAAGGATAAGATGCAAAAGAGAAGCCCAAAGAAGGGTTGGTATTCAGTTTTCCCAACAAACAACTCATCCCCTAAACCCAGCAAGGCTCACCCTACCCAGTTCCTGGCAGGGGACTCAGCTCTGATTTGAGGCACTGACCATTTCCTCCAGATTTAGGCACCAGTCTTGCTGTGATAAATGGCCTGAGTGCCTTGTTGCATTTAATGGCAAACCTGGATCCAAGTGGAACCACAGCCAGATGGCTCATGGGAGCCCTGGAGTATGACTTCCAGGAAGACCACAAAACCTAAACATGCCAACACCATTCCAGATGCTTTAACTTGTAATCCCCAGGAAGCACACACTGCTGATGAAGAAAGAGGACGTTCTCCCTCCCCACAAGTACTAATAGCCATGGTTAATCCTCATCCCAGTAAAAGGCTCTCACTCACGTGTCCAGAGAAGCTTCATCAACATCAGTGTGAGGGCTCAACTCTGAGAAGTCGTTTGCAGGGGAGGCATCTGATCGGCAGCCTTTGTGGAGGACAGGAAGCCTTTGAAGGGGCCAGAGTAGCACACGTAGTCGCCTAGCACAGCTCTGTTGCTGTCCTGTGTTTCCAAACGGAGACAGTTGTTGATGGGGCTGAGATTTCAGGGTGCATTTATTCCCAGTGGGGATGCAGGAGACTGTGTCTCTGCCCCCTAAGATGCCAAGAACAGGGTTCCAGGGACTTTGAATCACAGTCCAATAGCAAGCTAGGCTGGCAGAACTCTCCAAGTGCCTCTTCACTTGAGCTCATCCTGCTGGTCCCACCCTTCTCCTCTCTTGCACTCTCTCTCTACTTTAAGCCTTTGCCTGTGAATGTTCTGCAGGTCTTAGAACTCAGACTTCCGCTCTTTGCTCCTCTCCCTCCATCTAGGTGGTGCTAGGAGAACCTTTCTCCCTTTTCCTCAATTCACCATCTTTCTTCTTCTCCTCTTTTTACTTCTCCTCCTCCCCTTCTCCCATTTTTTTGAACTGAAATGAACCCAGGACCACTGCATTGAGCACCTCCTTAGGTCTTTTTGAATTTTCTTTTGAGATAGGATCTCATTAAGTTGCTTAGGTTGGGCTCAAATTTGTGATCCTCCTACCTCAGTCCCCCAGAGTGCTAGGGTTAGAGGCATGACTGCCACTTACTTC
The DNA here is from genome assembly GCA_004027595.1 of Dinomys branickii. Classification (NCBI taxonomy): domain Eukaryota; kingdom Metazoa; phylum Chordata; class Mammalia; order Rodentia; family Dinomyidae; genus Dinomys; species Dinomys branickii. The sequence continues at coordinate 173,275 of PVLD010000894.1, read as the reverse complement.
TGCATTCTAGCCTGGGATTTTTCCTCTAATCCACTTGTGGAGGCTCAGAGCAATAGGTCTCCAACAACAATCCATGGACCAGTGTCCACTTATGGTAAAAAGTAAGAAGAAAAGTGAAAGAGTAAGTTTTTTAAACAAAGCTAAATGTATTCACTTTAAAGATAGTATATTTCACAGTATGTTTTTCCCCCCTCCCCCTGAGATACTGGAGACTGAACACAAGGCCTTCTCACTGAGCTACCTTCCCAGACGCTTTGTAAATTTTTATTTTGGGATAGGATCTCTCTAAATCACTACATTGCCCGTGTTAGGTTTGAACTTGTGATCCTCCTGCCTCAGCCTCCCCAAGAACTAGGATTATAGGCAGGAGGATCACAAGTGCCAGTTTAAACCTTCACTCTTGGGTATTTTGTCATAGTAAGAGAACACTCACTAACACAATAGGCAGTGCTGGGTTTGCACTCTTGTATGCCAGCGTTCGGGTCGCCTTTCTAATAGTAACGCCTCCCGGTATGTCTGGAGTGAAGGCTACTCAGTGGGTGGCTGACATTCTCCACTTCCACTCCCTATCGTCTGTCGCTCAGCCTGCTGTACTTGTGAATATTTCCCACAATTGCTAAGAGGCTCTTGGGTCTCCACACCCGCTCCAGTTTATCCCTTCGCACTTCTCTGAGGAAGTAAAGCCTGTCAACTCTGCAAAGAACTGAAGGAAATCTACAAAGTCAAGAAGACATGGTTCAGCAGGCTTGTGGTTTGGGGAGCCTTAGTTTCCCTTTCTGTGCAATGGGGATATGCTCTTTGTCTCGGAGTAGGAAGAGGTGAAAGGAAGCAGCACTTCTTTTTCATGCCCTGAGCTCCTCAGAGAGAGCAGGTAACATAAAAATTCAAGGTGTTATTATTAGAGAGTCAGAAATTTTGTTCTATGCTAATTAAACTCACACCTTACCTCTTACACATAGGAAGAGGCGGCATGACAGGCTGACATGTTACAGAGTAGGAAGAGTTCTGCATGCGAACACAAGACAGCCTGACTCTGCCGCCGCGCCGGCCGTGATGTGTGTGTAAATCTGCCTTCCTGCCCGCTCCTACCTCTCATGCAACCCGGACTCCGACATTTGCGAGCCGAGCTGATGGAGCTCCGGCTCAGCAGAGCCCTGACTGCGCTCTGCGCGTGTTAAGAAGTTGTCAGGCTGGGGTCAGGCGGGTGCAGATTTAGGGAGGCAGCCAGCAAAGTTTCCCCCGCCACTGGGCTGCCAGCACTTACGGAAACGCCTGCAGGACGCGCACACGTGAGGAAGGAATATTTCTCTGGCGATGGCTTTAGCGCTCCTTTGGGGACACGGACATTAAGTCTTTCACCACAGCCAGGAGGCTGCTGACAGGGCAGACTCTTCAGGCGGTGGCCCCAGTAGGCAGAGTGGGCGCCAGGTCTGTTGATCCTATGGCCCTATGGTAAGGGACAATTGTGGGCAAAAACACCGCTTTTTAAAATTCTCCTTTTTTTCCAGGGTGGAGAAGAGACTCTCCATGGCAGCTAATGGAGCTGTCATGGAGGAGAGAGAAGTGGAAATTCACGGTTCTCTTGTGAGGCAGAGACATCTGTGTTATTGCACCCTAAGCCAATAGTTTTTAAAACAAAGTCATAAAACAAGCTACTGTATATAAGAGAGTTGGAAGGGAGGCAGGGTTCCCCGTCCCTCTGTAGGGATTTCTGAACGACTGAAAACTTAAAAAGAAATAGAAGAGCAGAATGATGACGATGCAGGACACAGTCCGCAGGACAGGATGGGAGCCCTGGGACTTGGCTCCTGCGCTCCAGAAGGAGCCCCTTCTGCCTTATGAGGGAGGGATCACTCAGAGGACACGGACAGTGGTGAACCGGACCAAGGAAGAGTCTTGAGCCTTTTTCAGCACAAGCCTAGCGCACGGTCAGCACAGGTGCATGCCCAGAGCTATGATCACCATGAGTATGTGCAGATGCATGCGTGAATGCACGCGCGCACGCACACACACACACACACACACACACACACACACACACACTCAGTTTTCACACACAGCCACCCTTTTAACTTACAGAACCACATGGCCCACAGGCCAGGTGGATTTGCTGTCCTAATTTCTCAGACAAGGAACAGCAGCCTGAAGTGACGGTTCCACTGGCCAGTGTCGCAGAGCAGATCTTCTCACCTCAAGGACAGAAACCCCTTTGTAAATAACACCTTCCTCTGTCAAGATAGGTCTGGCTGCCCATTTCTGAAGTCTACTGCCCGCCCCACCTCATGACATTATGACATGCACTATAGTATCAATCTGTACCAACCCACAGAAAGCCACCTGAGAGCTATTAGTGGACATAGTAGTAGCTTGCTAAAAGCCCGTCTATAGTTTATTGCTGACTGTTTCATATGAAGTTGGAATAGAAATACTTTAGCTAGTGGACCATTGTCTGGATGGTAAGTTCTTGTTCTCTGGATTTATTTTTATGGTATTAGGGATTGAACATAAGACTGTTATACTGAGCTATATACCCAGTCCTTTCTAAAACAATTTTTTGGAGACAGGGTCTCACTAAATCATTAAATTGCCCAAGGTGGGTTCACACTTGCAATTCTGGTTCAGACTCTTAGAGTGCTGGGATTATAGGCATGTACCACCATGCTGGCTTGTACTTTTTATTTCTGAGAGTTATAGGGTCACTCTGAGTCAGACTTTAGAGTGAGAAGTAGGTTACATCCAACTTCCTATCAACATGAGGCTCTGACTCCAGACTCCCTAAAACGGAACCACGTGAATTCTATGCCCTAGATGGTACGGAGACTGTCCTACCCACAGGCTCCATGAAGAGAAATGGCCACCATTATGTGTGCTATGTTCTGGTCACCATTTATGGGTCAGAATGACATCCAAATGCAACAATCCACACACAGCTCAATGTTCTCTGACCCATCATCAAAAGATGAGCTGTGAGCCACCATCCTTCCAGGAACAGGAGCTAAGATAAATGTTAGGGGATGCAGGTCTGCCAGTTAGAAGGCCAGTTTTGGGTAGGTGGGTCTGGTTAGAGCCAGAGCCATGTTTAGCCACACGACAAGCCAAAAACCAATGCAAGCTGGAGTTTTGATGTGTGGACACTTTGAGAAGGAAGAGAAGCTAGGTAGATGCAGGGTGGAATGCAGCAGACTGGTAAATTTTGGCTGACTCATGCTAGCAGCGGATCTTGAGCCAGCAGGGTAGGCTGAGCCCAGCGCAGGTCAGCATGAGCAGGAGACCCTGTGTACATCTTCCCAGGCTGTGCACTGCACAGGTTATGATGTGGCATTTCTGCTGGTGGAGGCATTACAGGACCCTCTGCCTGGTTTCCAGGAGCCTGGGCTGTTCACTGGAGGGTTATTCTTCATCCCAGCTCTTCCTCTGATGGGAGGGTGTTTTAGGGGTGTCCTTTGGTTAGGAGTCAGCCTCTTCAAGGCTTCAGTGTTCTTCACTCATGAAATGGGACATCAGCACAAGCCTTCCCCCCTTCATATAGGCAGGAAGGAAAGGGTATGGTAATGAGAAGAGGCTTTTAGGAAAAGCCAAATTCTTTCTCTTACAAAACTGTGTGTAGATTCAGCAGCCAAGAGAAGAACTGGTAGAGTGAGTCTCTCTAGGGCCAAGGTAGATGCAGCTCATAAGAGACACATTTTTCCCTGGCATTAAGTCAGCAGTGTGGCCGTCCCTTGGCCCCTGCACGGATGCTCCTTAGCAGCCACAGCTCCATCCCTCAGGCACAGTAGAATGTGGGTGACCGCTTACAGGTGCCCCTTTGCCGGAGCCCTGCCCTCTGCTCATGGAAGCTATGTCCCTGTCCCCCATCTCTGGGTAGCTCATAGTCTGTGACCAACTGTTATGAAACCCGGGCACATGCTAGTCTGTGCTCTGGAACCCCCTTGCCAGGGATGCAAAGCTGGACTGAACCTGAGATCACGTCCTGCTGGGCTCTTTCTCCAGTCTGGCCTGCACATGCCAGCTCTCAGCAGGCTAATACCTGTTCACAATGACTATAAGTCTGCAGTGATGTCCATGAATTCTTCCCTGCTCCTTCCTCAAGCAGTGAGCACTTTCCTTTATATGTGCTAAAAGGATTCAAAGAAGCAAGTGACCCATGTGTCCCCGCTCGGTGGAAATGGCCCTTTTTCCTGGTGTTCTTCCCATTTTTCTTAGGTAGAAACTTCTCCAGGAGCTTTTCCTTTCACACAGGTGAATATTATGAATGGTATGAGGGGGAGAAAAAGGAATCTCTGTAACGTATATTAGTAACATTTAATTAGCTTTAGATTACTTATTAAGTGACGATTATCCCTATTATGTCTGTCACAGATGAATGACTATGTACTGTCTCTGGTTTATGGGCCTATAGTTCTCCATGGAGTGTCAGAAATTCCCATTATGTCTTCAGCGTTGGGTTTTGCAGTGGAGGCAAACTGTCTCCTTCACATGGCCAGATGTTTCCTCATTGTCCTGGCAGTGAAGCAGGGCTGGTCAGCCTTCCTTCTGGTGAGCACGGAGAGCTCATTAGCATTCATGCCCTGGGACGGTGTTCTGGCTGCTGGGAGGGAATCAAGCCATGGAAACTGTGCTCATTTTCTTCTGAACCTCATCCCTGGATGTGGCAGCAACCAAACCAGGTTTCATGAATGCTGCATTGGAAGGCCCTTGGAAATCAGTTGTTAAGCCCTTCATTTTACTGCTGGGAAAGCAGAGCTCCAGAGAGAGAATGCAGTGTGCCCATAGCCCTCAACTTCCCCACTAAAGTTAGAGGTACAAATGGGACTCAGAAACCTGGACATCTATGGTAAGAAGAAGTTCTTCTGAGCCCAGTGTCCCACAGGCCTATTTTTCTTCACCAGAATCCCTCTGCATAGAAGCTGTAGATCTCAGGAAAGTGCTACCAGGCCATGGTTCCTGCCCAAGTCCTTGCACTCGTAAGCCCCTCAAAAGCCCATGCAATACGTGGATACCTGAACACCATCTTCTGTGAGTTCTAGGGCACCTGAAATCTCATCTTTAGATTTTTATGTGAAATATGGGAGATGCTTTAACAATGCAAACCATCTGGAACACAAGCCATTGACTCTTTAGCATCAATGACTTTTCTAGTCCCTTTACAAAATGCATGGTAAAGCGCAAAGGTAAGGTCCACTGAAAGCTCAACATGGGGGTCCTACCTCGGAAGACCAATGGGACTCAAGAAGGTTCTGCAGACCTGTCAGGAAGGGCAAGTATAGGCAAGAGGAGGATAGGGAAGGGTCAGCTCATGGGTCACTTGCCTCAGGTAGAACCATGGAAAATGAAATGGAGGCCAGAGAAGCATCTCAGGCTGCTTCTTCCCATTGTTTCATTTTGTAGAACTCAAGCTCAAAGCCTTTATACAAAGCCAACCAAAACAGATTTGCAAATTAAATACAAGCTAATCCATGAGACTACTCAACTAAATAGAAAATATTAAAAGTCAAAAACCTTTGGTCAACACTGTTGCTTCAGCAGGATTGATTCTTCCTGCTCTAAAGTGAAGAGTTGCTCACTATGTACAAGTGGCATGAAGAGACCCTGAGCAGGTTGTATTGTACTCAGCAGCCACCCCCTGTTGTGGGCTCTGGGGTGGCACAGTGATGCTTTTGCACAGGGCACACTGTATACCATGTGGCCATCCTTGGGGACAGTGTACCATATATTCACTGAGTCTTTTGCAGCTCTTCTCATCAGCCTGTGACATCCAAGATTGTCCTATTTTTTTAAATTGATGAAACCATAAAATCAAACCTGAGCTCTGACACCATGCGGTGTAGGTCAGAATGGTTTTACCTACTTTGTAAGAACATAATTCATCAAGAATAAATGCTAGTGATCTCGTAGTTAAAAGCTGAGACATAAGAGATCAGTCCCAAGTTCCCTTTAATCACTGTCATAAACCTCATCCAGCTAAGTACCACATCACAAGAATAGGAAGCAGATGATATCAGGTTACAGGTATGGATTCTAGAGCCCTAGGACCCAGGTTTAAGTCCTCATTCTGTGTCTCTGCGCTGTGTGAATTTGGACAAGTGACTTTACCTTTCTGTGCTTTAATTCTCTCCTCTGTAAAATGAAGATCAAATTGCAGTTGTCCTGTAGAAATTTTGTGAGCACCACAGTCATGGAGATATATGTAAAATGCTCAGAACAGTGCTTGGTGATAGGAGCACTGTATAATATAAACTAGCATTATTCTAAGGTTTATGAGGCTCTTTCTATATTGTATATATTTACATATATATATGCAGTATGTTTTTCTGGTTTAAAAAAAGTCATGGTGACACAATCCCAATCAAAATGCCAACAGCTTTCCTCACAGAAGTTCAGAAAACCTCAAATTCATATGGAACCAGAAGAGACCAAGAATAACAGAATCAGTTGTGAGTAATAGCAGCAAAGCTGGAGGCATCATTGTCTTGTATTGGAAGCTAATTACAAAACTATGGTGATAAAACAGCATGGTACTGGTTCAAGAATAGACATGTGGATCAATGGAACAGAACAGCAGAAACAAAAACAGCTCCAACCATATTCAGATATTTGCTCTTTGAGAAAGAGTCCAAAAACATACACTGGCCACAAGACAGCCTCTTTAATAAATGGTGATGGAAAAACTGGCTATCCTGGTACAGATGAGTGAATCTAGACTCATATATTTTACTGTGTCTAAAATAAAAATGGGTCAAATTTCTAAATGTTAAAACAGAAATGATCTATTGGAGATGAAATAGGTAAAACTCTCCAAGACATAGGTGTAGGCAAGGACTTCCTGAACAGAAAGCCAATGGTACAAGAAAAACTATCAAGAATCAAGAATGGGATCATATTAAGTAGTGTTTGCACCACAGCAGAAACAACCATTAGAGTGAAGAGACAAACTACAGAATGGAAAAACAAATAGCAAGCCATTCCTTGGACAGAGGACTAACATCAAGAATATATAAAGAACTCAAAAAATTAGATTGCCCTCTGTAAGAAAAGACCCAATTAAAAGTGGGCAAGTGAAATGAATACTTCTTGGAAGAAGTACAAATGACCAATACATACATGAAAAAGTATTCAACATCCCTGGCCATTAGAGAAATGCAAATTAAAATGACACTGAGATTCTATCTTACCTCAGAAAGAATGGCTGTCATCAAGAAATCAGATAATTAGAAATGCTAGAGAAGCTACAGTGAAAATGGAACACTTCTACATTGTTGGTAGGAATGTAAATTAGTCTAGTACAACCACTATGGAAATTAGTACAGAGATTCTCAAAGAAAATGGAAGCTAGAAATTCCATTTGACCCAGGTATTCCCATTCTGCATGTCTTTGTAAAAGAGTTAGACATTCTATTACAGGCATACATTTTTATGTTTACAGCAGTGCAATTCACAATAGGTAACTCTTGGAAGTGGCCTGTATAGCTATCAACAAGTCAAAGGATAAAGGAAATATAGGGTTTATGCACCATGGAGTACTACTCTGCCGTAAAGTTTAAACTTGAGTCACTTACAGGAAAATGGATATACCTTGCACCCATAATAATGTTAGGTGAAATAAATCAGACATATAAGCTTAAATATTGTACAGTCCCTCTTATTTGAATAATTACCCCAAAACATAAATAAAGAGCAAGATAAAAGATAAGAAGTAGGGAGATCTTTTTCAAATGGGAAGAGGATCAACAGATTCAGGGAGGAGAGAGAAAGGGGATAGAAAAAGAACCGAGATGTGTTCTGTATATGTACCAATCCCACACAATGGATGTACTCTTTATATAAAATAAACATGTATTGATAAAAAGGAAAAAAATTAAAATATTAAGGTGAAACTCTATTCCATGAATCAATCTCAAACAAAGATTATTTCCTCTAAATAATCCATGACATTCAAAACCTTTCCTCCCCCTGCACATCCCTAATCATGAACCAACTGAAAAAAAAAATTTTCCAGTATTGAAGAATGAACCCAGGGCCCTTGCACTGAGCTATAATCCATTACTCTCTTGAAAATTTTGAGACAGGCTCTGGCTAAGTGACTAAATTGCCTAGGCTGGGCTTGAACTTGCAATCTTTCTGCCCAAGCCTCTAGAGCGCTGACTGCTCCAGCCTCCTTGATGTGTGCCACCATACTTGGCTCCCCTGCGTTATAAGCATTTATAGGCACACAGAATAGGGAAAGGGGTGCTACTGGATCATCCCTTTGGAAAATTTGTCCACTGTGAACCAGCCTTTTTAAACACCATGCTTCTGAGGACTTTATGCTGATTCTGCTCTCCTGGGGCAGCTGTGTGTCTATGACCTCACAGATCAGCTCCAATCCTACTGGTGTCAAGTTTTCCTAAACTAAAGCTCATTGCAGATGCACTAAGGTACAGAACAATTAAGAGCAAATTTAGCCCGTCATTGTGTGTGTGTGTGTGTGTGTGTGTGTGTTCAGAGTCATGCTCTAGCTCATGCATTACAATACACATACCCTGTGCCTTGTGGGACTAGAGTCAACTATAGTGGTGACCTCGCTATGTTTCAATATTTAAAATGTCCCTGGTTATTAGCAAATAGGCACCATCTCTGCGACTTAAAGCCTGGTGCCCTCGGTTCCTTATCCTACTGGGTAACCTGACTCACCCAAAGACAAAATGTCTGGGGACAGGCGGTGACTGGAGAGATCATGGGTAGAGAAGCCACAGCAGCTCAGCTCTCCTCTGGAGAAGACAAGGCAGGCGGCATGGCGCAGGCATTTAACTCTGCACTTAGCTGCTTCTCATTAACGAGCTCTCCGGTGCAAATCTTCACAGCAACTCTCCAGCTCCCAAGGCTTTTGTCATCCCACCCACCACAACCTCTGTTAGTCAATAATAACAGCTTATTTAAAAATAGCAGCCTCAACTCGTTTGCACTGTTATTATCAGTGCCTGGCTTCTATCCCCAGAAGACTTGGAGAAGGTGTGCGACCTGCTTCCTCCAGAGCTTCTCTTGCTAAACCTGCTTCCTGATCTGGGGAAAAGACAGACACATCTTTAGCAAACACTCACAACGTAATTGCCAGGCAGTTACGGTCTACGACAGTAAAATACAGCAGTTGGCAGCACGGTAGGTTCATTAGTCAATAAAGCATTGCCACGCGTTTTATTGAATTGTAACCCTATTTTGCCCTGATGTGGACCTCGTGGAGCGCCCACCTCCATATAAATCTGAGTGATTCATTTAGCATTCAAAGTCGGGCAAAAGGAAGATTTGGTCCAATTCCAGTGCAGCCCTGTCCCATTAGCTATCTCTGTGATTATCTGCCTTTGCCCCTCTCTTGTCAGTGAGGACATTTTGATAAAAGCTCACACTGGAAATAAATCAGGGCTTGAGTGGCAGAATGTACATGGAACAGCTTTCCTACAGGCTGCTGGGTCCATTTACAGAAACACTGGATCTCTTCTAAGCCCAAGAAGATGAGGACCAACGGGCCTCCCCCTTGCTGCCCTGGGTCCAGTCTACCAACTTGTTCAAGATGTGACTGGTAAGCAGTGTGTGGTGGTGCACATCTATAATTCTAGCATTCTGGGAGGCTGAGTCAGGAGGATCATTACTTAGGCAATTTAACAATGAAGTGAGACCTTGTCTCAAAAAAAAAAAAAATTAAAAAGGTCTAAGGATGTGGCTCAGTGCAAAGGCCCTGTGTTCAAGTCCTAGGAGGGCAAAAAAAAAAAAAGCCACTAGTAATCAAATGTAAAACTATCTCATGTTTCTAACATCCATCTCAAAATAAGCTTGACGTGAATGAATGAATATTAGAAAACTGGAAAACTTTTGTTATTTAAGGTATTTGTGTTGGAGTTGAAATTTTGCCCTATAGCTAAAATTACCACCCCCACCATGAGATGAACACTGAAAATAAAAATAATACAGTACAAGTAAATTTTATTCATTTCAGATCTGTTAGAAGCATCACAGATAATTTTCTAATTTAAAAAATCATACCCTGTTTGCAAATAACCTTCCCCCAGAGCTGGGCTTCCCCTAATCCAAGCGAGAAGGTGGATTTTACATGGTAAGGAGTGAGAAATAATTTTTTAAAAAGATTTATACAATAGTATAAACTATACATACTGATGAAAAAAATCTCCTTGGCTTTTAGAAAATTTTATTTTTAAAGTGCAGGAAATGTGACATTTATTACTCGGATGTTGGGTCCGTGACCCACTATTTTTTAGTAAACCAGCAGAAAATAGGAGGAAAATACTAAAAATTAAGGCAAACTCAAATGTAAACAAGACAAAAAGACAGAGATGTTTCAAAGACCCAACAAGCACCTGCTCCGACCAGTCTGGCCAGGTAGAAGGAAACAGCATCATCTTTTCATCCTCTGTTGATCTGAGAGTCTAAGAGTGTTCGAGTTATTTCCAGAACTTGGACATGGTGCCCCATAATTTCATTTTGGGGTGATGCTTGGCTTTTTAATTATACTAATTGCCTGTTGGCTCCTCCAGAGTGGGCCTCCGAGACCTGCGTTCACAGTCAGTGCCGTAACCCTCTGCAGAGGCAGGGACAGTGATAGTGGCAGGCCAGGCATCAGCTAAGGAAACCACAGAGGCACTGATCGTTTCCAAGGTTCTCCTGGTCTCCAGATAGCTGACAGTTCTGCAAAGTGAATTAGCAGTGCACGTGGGTAAGGAGCAGAGAAGCATCTCTTTCTTTCTGATGTGCACTTAAAGAAATGTGTGCTTTTTCAGTAGCAGCTAAGCACCTTCCTTGGACCGGGAGACCAGCATTCCCGCCACCCCCTCCTCCCCACAGAGCAAGCCCTAAAAAATAGAGAAGCCAGCCACCATGGGGCTGTGGTTATTAAAAAGGACAAAGAAAACTGGCCCAGCAGTGCAGAGCCAAGACAGAGGGGTTTAATGAGATACACGGATTTCACCATGATTTCGGGCATCAGTTTCCCAAAAGTGGTCCCTCTTATGCTGCTGGGCAGACACTGAAAACCAAATCCTGCTTTCAGGCAGCTGGGACAGGAGCACTTCTTTCCCTGGCCGCTTCCTCTCTTCTGCCATGTACAGCTCTGATGCCCATAACTAAATATCAAGTCTATAATTTAATTTGGGGGGATCAGTTGGCAAATGCTCATTAAACAATTGGGTCTTTGGAAACGCTATCTTTAGATTTTTTTTAATTGACCTATTATTTTGCTTGCTCTGGCTGCTAGAACCCCCACCGCAAACAAGGAGATGTTCGCTACCTGGACTTCCTTTGATGAATAGTTTTAATTAAAAAATTCTGTACCATAAGTATTTTAATGTTACCAACATACCAAAGGTATGTGGTCATAAATTTAAAAACACATTTAAATTAATCTATAAATATGCTGCAAAATTGACAGGGTATATTTAAGCAGGGAGATGTGGCATAGATGGCTAATGATGACAATTAAGAATCGTGTAAAATAAATGAAAATCAATACTCAGCACAGTTTGGCAAAAAAAAAAAAAAGACAGGAATTGAAACAACATGTAGTTTGTCTATTAGGGGAAAAATTAGCAGCTGCTTGTAGTCCTGAAATATCTGCTACAGTGAAGGAAAGTCTGCTGGTGGCTTTGTTTCCTCATTTTCATGGATCATAAAACCTCCCCAGGAACCCCGCTGGGTGACAAGACAGAACTACTTGGGCTGTGCAGTTGGGGAGCAGGAGGGCTCTGTTTTAATTCCCTAAACAAAATGCACACCTTGCCTGTTAGAGAGAAGATACCGTCCAAGGTAAGCTACGTACCTAGATTCTGACCCAAGAACATTTCCATGTTTTCTTGCACACAATGATCTGATGCTCTTCCTTCACTTTAATAATCACCATGTGATTCTGGGGGAGAGGGTTATGCTCCCAGAGGCAGAGTTTTTGGGGACCAAGGCCGGTGGCTACCTGTGCTAACAGCACTCAAAGGGGCAAAAGATGCTCAGGGCCCTCTGGGCGTCCTTGCATAAAACACCATCTGCAAAGGGATGCGAGTGTGCCGCTGCCACTAATTCACAGAGCGCTTTGCTGAGCCCAACCAGGAGCTATGCGCTAACCTTCATTACTACATTCATATTAAAAGACAACTTTGCATCTTTCAATCATGTATTTCCCTCTAATTAAGGCATATTCACTTTTTTCCCCTAATTAGGTATTCTTTGTTGCATAATGTTTGCTCTAATCTTTCGGAATCTTTCTCAATATCCAGTCATTACAGGCTCCCCTCCAATTCCACCAAAGCATGTTATTTTTTCTGCTAATTATACCCTCATTTACAGATTGGAGCCTCTTCTGATTGGCTCCGTGCACCAGTTGCTATGACTTCATTAGTCGTGTCTCCTGACCCTGTTATTTCTTGTGACAGGACTTGCTCCTCGTGTCCTGTGGCTCTGGATCCCTGGGTCACTTCTCACCAGGGTTGAAGTAGTGTCAAACACATAGGGGTTTAGGGTGCTGGAATCACCACTGCTGTGGCTAATTACTACACACAGCAATGCTACAAATTACTGCTGCTGACTGGGCCTCTCTTTCCTCCTCTTTCTTTCTGTCTTTCTCTCTTTTTTTTAATGAATGTTTTAAAGGTGTCATTAACAGGTTAGTTTCATTTAAAAAAATATGCCTGATTTTTTTTAAAAAAAGCTAAATGTGTCTCCTGCTGAAGAAGCTACCTTTCAAGAATAAAATCTCAAAACCTTTAGTCTTTGAATGGGGCTGCCTAGGTGTGAGCACAAAACTCCCATCTCATCTCAGTTATTGCCAATCTCAAAAGAAAAAAATCATGATAGTCTTAAAATCTCAGAAGTGGTGCTCATAGAATTTTCTAACCCAAGATATGTATAAATAAAACCACCACACAACTTGTTTTTTAGAAAGCACCTATGTAAAACTACAACACATGAATACAAATTATAGTTGTTAAAAAATAGCATGATGCAGCTCTTTGGACAACCACATTATTTTTTTAAGAAGTATTTAACTGATTAGATGAGATATAGATATATATTAAGAGATAATTAAAATTAATGACTATATTTGAATACTGATGCTATCTTTTTAATAACCAGAAGGATGTAACAAGACATGAAAATTTGGGGGTACCCAGGGAAGACAATGTTTTGCAGTCCCCATTTTCAAATTCTAGGCCGTGGGAATAACCCAGTTTCCTGAAATAAGAGACCACGAAGAATCAAGCCTGCAGAGTTTAAACGCAAGTTAGTTAATATGAAAAATGCTGTATCTAGTTGTTTGCAAAATTACTTTTGTTGATTAAAAGGCTCTTCAGAACTTCCGGCTGGTGAAAGGGTTTTAAATTGTCTAATGCTGATTGTGATTGCTATGCAGAAAAAAGGCAGTGCAAAGCAAACCATTATATCACTGAATCTTTGTTAAGCAGGCCTTGAAAGTGTCTGACAGCATAATTAATCTTGTGATATGAACAAAGAAACCAACTCAATAGTATTGAAGATGCTTATTAAAAATACTAAATACCTTTTTCCACTTAAAAACCTTTTGAAACAGTGTGGGAAGTGGCATTACCTTTTTGTTTTTGCAGCATTTTCAACTAAAATTGATACTAGGGTCTATAGCATAGCTATAAACATAGTAAAACTGTGAAGTGGACAACAATAAGAATTAGTTTTTTAAAAAATGTGATTCCCCAACCAAGAATGCCGGCTGGGAACGTCCAACCTAGCGGTTGTAGGCTCTGCCAAATCCCCTTCCAACCATCCCACTTGCCAAAGTTTAGGAAGAATGAATGGTTAGTAACAAAAACCTACAAAATCTGGGGGCTTCCTGGTAACTGTTTTTTGCACTTGGAGATCAAAAGCGAGAGTTGTGCCTATAATCATGTATGGTTCCAGAGAGCTTCTGAGGCACAGGGCGTTTTTGGATTATTTGAGCTTCCTCTTTGTTAGGGACCAGCTCTCCAGGGCTTTCTGAGTCATCTGAAAAACTCAGCCATGTCCTCAATGTAGGACAGAAATTGAAGTTCCCAGTGAACTTCAGTACTATCCTAACCTGTGCTGGCCTTGGTGGGTGTGGCAATAATGGCCTCACTGTCCTTAAGGCTTTAGACATTGGGGATAGAGAGAGGGATTGGCAAACAGAGCTGATGGGTATTTTGTCTGCATTGGCTGTAATTTTCACCCGGGATTGTGACTAAAGAGAGCCTTGCTATGTACACATTTGCAGTTGGTGATGGTTAGGTAACTGAAAGGCATACCATGCGGCCGTCTCAGTGCACACAGCAATGGCATTTCTTGAGCTTCTATAGCTCTAAAATGATGTGGGGTTTGGTTCATCTTGGCTGGGCAGTTCCAATGATTGCGTCTAGAAATTACTTCTGCATCTGCAGGTCAGCTACACTGGATCGATCTTGGCAGGACCAGTCTGGGGCAACTCAGTTCTTCATTCCTCTCATCCTCACTTACATAGGCATTTTATGTTGGGTGGTGGAAGATACACACAGAAGCAAGCAGAAATACAAAATGGATCCTAAACTCTTGGATCAAACTGGGGTGGATTTTATGGGAGGCACAAAACATAGTTATTGGAACAGAAACATTTTGGGAAGAGACAGTGACAGGACTGCATGCATGTTTTTGTTTGTGTCACATTTAAGATTGTCTTTAGTTGTGCAGTTGTGGCCAATTTGACATACAGAATCAACCCATTTACCTTTCACTTTGGCTTTAAGGGAGTGCCAGCAGTCATATCATGTTAGACATTATGAACCTGTCGTTCCTTTGGATGGCACTCACCTGCAGCATTCACCGATTGTTGGTTGTACCTCACAAAGACACTCATGAAACAGGACTTGTAAACTGCTTTATGGCAAGAACAATGAGACAGATGTGTTGGAAGCAAGCAGGGATATTTGGGGAAGGATCAGCTACAATGTACCTTTTACTACAATGCTTTTTAAAACTTTAAATATTCACCATCGTTTTGGATCACTTTTCATACACTCTGTACATTTTGATTAAGAAAAGTTTTAATACCTAGTTATAACTCAAACTCTTGGAAACTAAAAATGACAGTTAATATTTTTTTTACCTTTGAATCAAGAGAAGATAATTTGAATGCAATATATGAAGTCCATTATGTCAATAATTGAAAGGCAGCTAGGCAGGAAGAGCAGAGATTGGAAGGAGACGGTCATGGTGACGAACCAAAGGCACATGTGCCACAGCAGGCTGTTTGTTATCACTGAAAACTCTAAACAGTTCTCCAGCATGAGCTAAACTATCACCCTCTGCAGGTGATATGATCATATGCCAATCAAACACACAAACACAAAGCCCAAAATTGGCACAAAAACTGCTCTAATAAGAAAGGTTCTTATTTTTTAATTATATATCAGTGAAGGGGAGGGAGAGTTCAGCAAGATGGTTGGATAGATTGTCAAATTAAAATTCAAATATTATTCCTTTTTACCAACTATAACCAACTAGGAAATACAACTTACAGTATGATACTTTTCACATGTATCATATAAGTATCAAACTCCAAAGAAATGCTTTAAAAACAGTGATGGTATAACTTACATAAATGCAGCAGTTTCCCTGTACTTACTCTGCAAATTCAATTCAAATAAAAAGTCCAGCTAAATATTTTTTAGAAAATTGACAAATTTACTTCAAAATCTAAATTTACTCTAAATTGCTCTAAAACTGGGTGAAATCAACTTATAAAAATCAGTTTATTTTGGTAATAAAATCAGAGATTAAGTAGGAAAGAATTGTACCAAATATAAAGTCACATATGAAGTCATAGCAATATCAATGGCATCATATTGGCAGATAAAAATAAACCAGTAGACAGATATTAACACAGATCTAAAGAGAAAGGCCAAATTTATTAGTAGATGATTAAGGAGAAAACTAGGTTAGTCTTTAGAAAAATATAAAATAAGATCTCTACCTAACATCACATTTTAATGGACTCTAAATGAGTTTAAGTATCAAGAATCTGGAAAGTTAAAATGTATCATTATTAGTATTAGTATTAGTATTAGTATTAGTATTAGTATTAGTATTATTTTGGTATCAGGAATCAAACTCAGGACTTTGCCCTTGCCAGGCAGCAGACACTGTGCCATTGAGCTATATCCCCAGCTCTTAAAATGTATAATTATTAGAAGAAAATATAATATCATGTGACGTTGAAAGTGGAGAATATTTTCTAAAGAGAACAAAAATTCAAATGTTAGGCAAGAAAAAAATCTGCCAGATATGATCATATGAAAATGAAGTGTTTTGGTTCAGCGAAGGACACCTTGGGTAATGATAATACGCCCAAACTGTGAAGGGATAATACTTAGTGGTTCTGAAGGGAAAGGGACCAAATCATATGTTTATAGGCAACTTAGAGAAGAGAAAATTCCAAACTCTAGCAAGTTTAGAGTGAGGCTGAGAAATCATTAATCATCAGACAAATCCAAACAAAAACAGAAAGTACCATTTTATACTGAACATTTTAAAAAACGTGGACTGCTGAAAATCCTGGGATTTTCAGGGATGATGGGCCAGTGAGCACTTCTGCTGTGCCAGAGCCAGGATCTGCTGGTGCACCCATTCTGAAGGGCAGCTGCCGCGGCTGGGTCACACTAAGCGCATGCTCTTTATTTACAACTCAGGTTGATTTCCTGGAAAACAGATGCACAGTGTAAGTAATGCCTGCGGTCGGTTTACGGGAGAGTCTGCCAGAATCAACATTCAGAAGAATGATATCTCCAAAATCACCACAAAGGTCTCAGCTGTTACGCCCATCCTCTAGGTATCTCTGGTGCTGGGATGGCCCTGCAGAGCTGAATACCTTGTCCCTCGAGACCCAAACAGGCAGGGACCTTGGGCAAAGCAGTATTCTTCCTTGCCTGATAGCCAACACTCTCAGTAGCCGAGGCTCACTTGGTGTGGGAGTGGATATCTGAGTGGCTCAATCAGCACAGCCTGTGACCCAGGAATTCTACCAATGGATCCATCTCTCAAGGGGGTGTTCCCAAAATACATGGACGATGGATTATGGGAGATAAGAGTTGGGGCCTTTATGTGTAGCCCTGAGATGATAAGTAAAATGGAGAAACATGTAGTCAGTCAAAGCAATTGATTATAGGTACATAAATTAATGTGGATTTTAACACTTATATAAATTAAAATACATGTGCATTAAGGGTATACACCAGCATATACTTGTCAAGAACACACATTAATGAATAGATGAGCAATAAACACATGACTCTTGTTTGCTACAGGGGGAAGGGAATGGGATTAAGAGAGAACAAACAGATGAAGAGAGGGGCCTTGTATAGATCAGCGGGGACAATATGTAATGTGAGTTAAGGGCAATGATGAAATTGACTCTGCATCTGAGTTTTAACAAAACAGGAGTCATAGCAGCGTTAGAAATGTTGAGCCACTATTTAGGGCACCTCCAATCATTCCACATAATATTTTAAACACACCTAACCCAAAGAAGGCCCCGTGGAGTTGTGGTCAGCTGGTATATCTATCTGCTTCCAGGGAGGCCGGACCAGGGATTCTTCTCCAGATCTTCTGGGCTTATGTTTTCCTATTTGAATCTAATTAAGAGTTTGTAAAGGTCACCAAGAAAGAAGTTTAAGTTCTTTCTTCATGTGCTGTATTTATCTTGAAGAGAATGAATCCAAGCATGAGGCTGGAAAAGATGCTGCCAGTGGAAAGTAGGCGCAGGGAAAAGGGAGAATTATGAGCGGGGAGAAGGAGAGAGGTGGCTCCTTCCAGCAGAGTGGAAAGCATTCCTGGAGGAAACACAAGGGAAAAGTGAACTTTTGCAACGAGAGGGTGAAACAAAGCTAAAGAGATACTCAAAGTATTTTTAAACTGTGAAACTGCCAGAGAGAATTTGAGCCAGAAAGTACACAGTCCACATGGGGAAAGGTTTTTTATAGAAAAATCCAGTTTCTAGGATATTCTTATCACAGGACTAGGAAGCAGAACACAGGCTCAGAACAATAGCTTTGTGGAAGTAGAGATTCCAGCAGATCTCAACCCCAGAAAGTGAGAATATGCACACGAAGATGCATTCCAAAACAATCTGGGTCCTTGTCCTGCCTGACAGGGCCACTCTCTGATAGTTCAGACGAATCCTCCCCTCCATCAACCTCAGCTTGCCCATCTGTAAAACAAAAATGTCAACTGTCTTGTGGTTGTGTTTTAAGAAATTCTAGAACATGAAGTAAGAGAATGATGTAAAAATGGGTTGATAAAATCTCTGCCCAGCTGCCAAGGAGCCTCAGGAACACAGCTGAGTCCCATCATATAAGCAGCAAGTGAATGAGATTGTTTGCTTCAGACGAGGAGCGAGAGGAAGAGGAGGAAGAGTAAAAAGAAGAGGGTTGGGAGGTTGTGGTGGGGGGAGAAAGAAAATTAATATTTTAGATGATGTGGCTGATATCTTTTGCCATTCTCTTGGCCAGTTATAGTATAAGCATCTCATTATCCTTGTGTAAACTTAGGGTTTAAATATTCGCATACGTACACGCATATATATTTAACTGTGTGTATGCTTATACACACACACACACACACACACACACATATATATATATGGCATATTACATGGCCTTTTAATGTATGCAAGACTACTGTATCATAGTACTCAAGTAAGTAGCAAAAATATATTCTAACTCTGGAAGAAAAATTCCTGGCCCTGCTGGACTTCTTGAAAATTAGTATATCTGTTCATGACAATAGAATGAGATGATTTGAATTTTATTATTATTATTATTGCTGTTATTATTATTATTATTACTATTATTATTATTAAGCAGTCCTGGAGACTGAACCTAGGGCTTCTGCAATAAGCAACATCCCCAGCTCTTTTTGTACAGTCTTTTGGATCAGGTTTTGTTAAGTCACTAATTTACCCAGGCTGAGCTCAAATATACCATCCTCCTGCCTCAGGCTTCCAGATTGCTGAGATTATAGACATTTGCCACTTGGCCTGACTATGATTTGGATTTTAAGGGGTAATTTTGATTAGATATGATTTTATTTTCATTTCTTTGTTTGACTAGGCATGTGTCATTTTAACTGCCCCAGAATCTAGTGCTTGCTTCCTATGTATGAGCTCTTCCCCATTTTATAAAGCAGAGCGCACTTTCCTCCACTGACCTCAAAGTTCTCCTTAATTTCCTATCTCCTCTCACTCCACGTCATAGGGCCACGAGTCTTTCAATTAACCTCAGCAAAGCCACGAATCAGAGACTGCATGGACCACACTCCACAGAATTCAGTGCCAGCAAAGTGCTCGAACCTCAATTTCTGTGCCACCAACAGCACCATGACAACTTGATGGGTGGAGTGTAGTGTCTGTGGTGTTGGCATGGACTGCAATATCTGGACTCAGTGGTTGTGACCATAAATGGACCACAGGGCCCCTGTGGCTTGATTGGCTATCCTTTCCTGTTACAAAATTTGCAAGCTTGCCTGTGCAGTCCTTGTGAATATAAAGATTATTCAAAATCCTTTCAGTAATACTTTGTTCTTGAGTTAATCTGATCCCTGAAACCAAAGGCAGTCTTTACAACTCTCATGCAAGATGCAACAAGACTTATTTACATATTTGGTTTAGTTCACCAGTGAAGCTTTTTGGGCTTGGAGTTTTCATAGTGAAGTGTTGTTTAATTACTTCTTGTTGTTATTTATATGTAAGTCTGTTTAAAATTTCTTTTTTTTTCTAGGGGGTTTACATATTTATATTGTCTTTCTTCTAATTTGTTTTTAAGTTGTTCATAATATTCCACTATTATCTTTTAGCTTTTTTTTTTTTTTTTTTTTGCAGTACTGGGGATCGAACTCAGGACCCTGCACTTGCTAGGCAAGCACTTATTCCACTGAGCTATATCCCCAGCCCAACCACTATTATCTTTTAAATGTTAGTAGCATTTTTGCGATGTCCCCTTCTTTCTGTTCTTCTTGTGTATCTTCTCTTTTCTCATAATATTCAAAACAGTTTTGTTGATTTTATTCAAGTCAAACAACTGTTGGCTGAGCTGATTTTTTCCTGCAGTTTGTATATTTCTTTTTTATTGATTTCTACTTCTTATTACTTCTTTTTGTTCACTTATTTGGGTTGAATCTGCTTTTGTGTTATCTAACTTATTAAGGTAGAAGCTGATATCTTTTGTTTTAGGAGGCTCTTTTCTAAGTCATATTTTCTTCTAAAGAATTTCTTTGCTTGTATCTGGTGAATGTGTTATGTTATATGGGGTTTCATTCAGTTGACACCATTCTGAGTTTTTTGATCTTTCTCTGAACATTTGGGGAATTTTTTAGCTCTCTTTTGTTTATTACTAATTTCTATTATATCTGATATGATTCCTGTCCTTTCACATACAATAACACTTTTTTAATGGTTAAGCATATTGTCTCTCACTGGTTAATGTTCTTTGTCTAAATTGAAAAATAAATGTATTTTTGTGTGTACATGTTTAAGTGTGTTGTATCATAAGATTTGAGGACTGTATACTTATAAAATATTTATTTTTTCTCTGATAATAGTATTTGTACTTACAAACCTTGTCTTCTGTTAATGTACTCATGGTGGCCTCTTCTAATTAATTTTAGCATCATATACTTTTTATTATACTTTTAAATTTGCTGTGTATTTATTTTTAAAGTAAATTTCTTTGAGATAAATACTCATTTTTGGTATTCAAGAACAAGGAAAATAGATTCCAAGGTAATCTTGAAATTCCTTAACTCACATTTTTTGGTACTTTTGTAACTTTTTTTGTTAACATTAATAATTATAAGTAGATATTTTTAATTATAATTAATAATAATTAATAATTATAATTAATAATTATAAGTAGATAACATATGGAGATAGTCTTTACCTGATGTTTGAGAATAGAACATATTTTAAAAGATAATAATCCTCCAAAATCAGTGCCATATGAAATTATTATTTAAGATTTTGAAAAAGAATACTATAAAATTTAAGATCTAAAGCTATCATTTAAAAAATTAAGACGTGAAATATGAATTGTCCCATATACTCATCTTTACCATTTTTAGGGCAAACACTACAAATGCAGACAATTTCTCTTAGTTTTGCATTTACGTTGCTTGATTTGCTAAGGCTTCAGCTATCCTTAAACAGCCTCAAATTGGGTTTCTTAGGTCACATGTTCATCCGTATGAGATTATTTTCTTTTTAAAAATAAAAATATGTTGTTTATCTTGACTTTGGTTGGGCCATTGCAGTTGATATTCCTTTCATAAGTTCAGATTTTAGACCACTTCTAGTCCTACTTCAGAGTACCCCATAAACACATATTTACAACCAGGAGACAGCTAGGATGAAGCCTAACTGGTTATGTAACAGCTGTCCCTCCCCAACCCACTTCTTCCTTGATTTCTATAAATGTTTATCTTAAGCTTAGGCTCTGCATGTCACTGTTTCCTGCTCTTATTCTTGAGTTGACATCAGTAGATTCCTTAAAACAAGTATCATAGGTATACTCAATTTGCACCCCAGATTTATATTTTCCCTGTTTTCCTAATTTCTTGTCTGAAATACATAAAATGTCCAAGTTGGAAGGAATTTCCACATGAAAACATTAATCAGGTGTTTACATCTTCCTTCTTTATCAAGTTGGATATTCCCTGGCTTTCCACTGGTATGCTAGACTGTGTATGCTTAATATAATATGAATGTGACAGCATTTGAATATGCCAGCCCTCTCATTTGCCTCTTATTTATCTCTGCTATTCTTTGCTCCTTTTCATTCTTCTCCTACTTTATCTTTAGTTAATTGGACAGTGTTTAGTATTCAACTCCATTTCTACCTTGGGCTTTTTAGATATACTATTGGGCTGGGGATGCAGCTCAACAGTGGAGCCTTTGCCTAGTATTCATGAGGCCCAGGGTTTGATCTCCAACATAGCAAAAAAAAAAAAAAAAGTACACTGCTTTATTCCATTTTTTAGTGACTGCTTATGGTTGGCCAGGCGTTGATCTTCTCATAAGATACTTGAGTATACCATTCCTGTCACTTCATGTGTAATACAAGAACCTTCAAATAATATCTTCTTTCCCTTTCCCTTCCCCCCACCCCTTTGTGCTATACATGTAGGTTCTGTAGAGACTTCAAACTACACATCTACCTATAGCTACTTCAATATCTACATGTTTAAACAGTTCTCATCCTTAAAAGCTTGCTGTATGATTGCTTATTTACCATTTTTGATGCTCCTCAGCTCTTTTTCGAGATCTGAGTTTCAATTTGATCTTATTTTCCCTCTACCTAAAAGGCTCTCTTTGGTATATGGCGTAGTCTTTCCTTTGCTTGAAATGATCTTCCCTCACACACCCGCAGTGCCCGCTCCCTCCCTCCCATGCCTTTGCTCAGATGTCCCCATCCCATGAAGCCCTCTGATAGCCCGCTCCGTGGCGCTGCCTATGAGTCTCTCTGCTTCATTTTTCTTACAGTACATTGTACAGTCTGGCCTGCCGGACTATCTTCTGGACTTTTTCGTTTGGGATTTGGTTTGTCTCCTGTCGCTACAGGGGAAGGTCCGTCAGGGCGAGCAATTTTATTTATTTTGTGCACTCGTACGCCTACACACTAGTGGCTGTTAGTTTTATGAAGGACGTTATCGGGTTTTAAACATAGAATCGGAATTGACCTGGATTTCAGTACATAGATAGAGTAAAATTAATTCACAAAACTTTATGTGCTTCAAAATGGATACATATCAAAATATTTTTGAAACAAGGGAATGTGTAATTGGGAGAAGTATTTGAATTTCTTCCTATTTCCTTTCTCTCTTCTATTTTGTCTTAATTTGCAAATTTGTATATATTTAATATTTCTCATATAAGAGAAACTGTGCAAGATTTGAGCTTGTGTATCTGACTTATTTCACTTAATATTATGTCCTCAAGTTGCATCCATTTGCCTGCAAATTTCTCTCTCTTTATGGCAGTGTAGTACTCCACTGTGAGTACTACATTTTCCTTATGCATTCGTCTGCTGATGGACATATACTCGATTTCCAAAATCTGTTTTTTGCTTTTAGTTTTGTTTTGCTTTGCTTTAGTACTGGGAACGAACTCAGGACCTTGTACTTGCCAGGCAGGCACTTCTGCCAGTGAGCTATATCCCTCTCCTTTCCAAAATCTGGCTGTTGTAAATTAAGCTGCTATTGTTTCATTTGTACTACTAGTTTATCTTGTTTCATTTAAAATTTTTTGTATCATCTGTTTCTTTTTTGTAAGAATCTTTTCCATTCATGTCTTGTACTCTGAGTAACTACTTGGAAGGGAACAATTAACAGTGTATTAACTATTACTGTTCTTTTATTAATTTGTTATGAAATTTTATTTTTTCACAAAAAATGTACAGGTCAGGCAGATGTTCCCTGGCCAGAGTCTAGTTCTGAGCCCTCCCATGAACTGTGAAATGTTTCCAAGACACTCTGGGCACTGTGTCTTTCCTTTCTCAAAAGTGCTTAGCAAACTAGGGAAATCAGTATGGTGGTTCCTTGAAAAACTAAAAAGAAGAAACAGAACTATCATTTGATCCACCCAGACCACTCCTTAGTCTATATGCAAAGGCATTCAAGTCAGCATACTCTAGGAGCATCGGGACACCCCTGCATACTTCAGCACAATTCGTAATAGCCGATAAGGATGGCCATCAACAGATGAATAAAGAAAACGCGGCCTACATACACAGTGGAGTACTATCAGCTATAAAGGAGTTAAAAAAATATTATCACTTTAAGAAAACTGGATGGATCTGGAGATCATTATACTGAGTGAAATAATCCAGAGTCAGGAAGATAAATACCAAAGACTCTCCCTAGTATGTGGGATCTCAAATAGACGACCAGAAAGTAAGAAGAGTGTTATTAGGCTGAAGAAAGGAATCAGGGGGAATTGCAAAGGGTGTAAGGGTGGGTGACAAGGAGGGTGGGTATGATCTATCTACCTATCTATATACGTATAGGTATGAATACACTGAAACCAAAAATATTGTGAGACTAGGGGTTGGGCAACAGAGCAATGTTGGTAAAAATATTATAAAATATGTTGTATGAAGGTACAAATCTGCCAAAATGAAATTCATATGACTAATAAAAAAGATGCGAGGGGAAAAAAAACAGAGCCCTGATTTTGTGTCCTGCCTCTGCAGGTGGCATAAGAGGCCCAAGAGAGCAAAGAACTTCTCCCAGCTCCTGCCAAGAGGGATCAGTCAGAGAGAGCTTCAGAAACCTGTTAGGTACCATTTGATTTCCAGCCACTGCCACCACCTCGGGCGCTGCTCCCGCTGCTCAACACCACGTCCTCCGGCTTGAGGTTGGGCAATGGCGCACTCCTGCCAGAAGTTCTTGATGTAACTGAGATAAGGTGCCCGTAGACTCGCACAACTTTAGGATGTGGCAGGAAGAGCCTTGCCCAGCTCGGTCTCGGAGCTTTTTCTTCTCGTAATGAAATAACTCTACATTTAGCTTTGAAGCTGGAATCTTGGGTCAGTTCCCACTTCTCGGTACCAAACAACTCCCAGAACGTCTCCCTTCTACCCCTCCCCTCCGGACGTGTATCCTGACGTCTCTTACTTGTCCCTTGTCCAGTAAACAAGGTCTTGGTAACACATAAACATGATTTATGGAAAAAATCTTCTCCCAAATCTGCTTAGAGAAGCAGCATCACATGGCTGTAAGCAAAGGTGAAGGACCTCGGTTAACAGGACCCACATCTGCACAAGGCCAGAGGCAGCTTGAGTCTCGGCCAGCGTCTACCTCACAGAGAGCATGCAGTGGGTTCATAATGTAACCATGGCAGATCTTCCCTTCCTCCTTCCTGATGCTGAGCCTCCCGTCTCCCAAGCATCAGAAGTCCCTCAGGCATCAGGAGCACTTGGCCCTGTTCTCACTGGCATGTTGCAAGGGAGGAGACGCAGGCTCTGAGGAGTAACACAGAGCTGCTGCGGAGGACACTAGCAGGAGGAGAGAACAGGAGAGCAATACTGATCAGTAGGATCCACATAGAAGGACAAACCACTCAGAGAAAGATTCAGAGCAAAGCCTGACCTGGTGCATCTAACTGGGATGTTCCATGGACCCAGTTGCCTGGATTATTGTTAACTCTCTGGCTATACTTTTTCTGTGTAGGTATCACCTGTCCACTGCACAGATCAATCAGTAGACACAGTAATCAGGAAGTATTTGATGTGAGGTGAGGCTAGAAAGGAAAGGTAGCCCCCCAGTGAGTCCCAGTAGGAAAGAATGCTCTGGGTGTAATGCTGTCTAGGCCCTGGTTGCAGCAGGCCCTGCACCGCTGTGGGGATTCTTCAAGGGCAGAATCTGCCAAAATAATAATCAGAATTCTTCTCTTATTCATCCTCAAATAAGTGTGAAGTATAGCGAGGGTCACAGAGACATGAAAATATCAACCAGTATGACAGCTTGTAGAACTGTATTTGATTGAGGAGGGCACAGTCTCCCTATCTGCCTCCATCTAGACCCAAGCTGTGTACCCAGCCAGCTATACTAGAGTTCAGATGCAGGGCAGCTGTGTACCCACTGATCCTGAGGACAGAAACAGAGGCAGGGCCTGAGTCAGCTGACCAAGGTATACCTGCTGCATGGAAGCAGGATCCAAGAGTACTTGCCTTGCAGCCACTGGAGAGCAAACTAGGAAGACTACAGGGAACATGAAACCTGCCATAACCTCACCCAGCCAGGGACCTCAGCACACTGCTCCTACCCTGCCCAGTGATCAGGTCATCTCTCTTCCCTCAGGAAAGAAACAGTGAAGGAAAAGTTGAAAGGTGGGAAGGATTTTCCCCCAATACTTTCAGGGCAGAAGTCTTCATATTCATGTTTCTCCCAGATTCACATGCTAAAATTTTAACTTACAGGGCAATGGCATTAGAAGAAGGGGCCTTTGGGAGGTGATTAGCTAACGTAGTGCAACCTTCAAGAATGGGATTAGAGAGCACGTAAAAGAGGTCATAGGAAGACCACTCACCACTCCTACATGTGAGGACGCAGCAAGAAGGTGCCATCTATGAGCCAGAAAGCAGGTCTTCACCAGACATCAAATATACAAGCACCTAGATCTTGGACCCCTCATCTTGGACTCCTGGAGAACTAAATTTCTATTGTTTATCTGATGCTGAGTTTAAAATATTTTGTTACAGCAGCTGCAGTGGACCGAATCTATTCCTTTGTTCACCAGTGGCATGAAGGATATGAAATGATACTTTTCCAGGATAAATTTAATCATTGACCTACATCAGGCTTTCCTGTTGTGGCATCATGGGTGACATTTACTTCTCCGAGACTGGCTCCATGATTAATTTTAGCCAGTGGCAAATGAATGGAAGTGACCATCTGTAAGTTTTGAGATGAGACCTTCAGCAGCATGTGTTTCCACTGGTTTTTCTGTGCCTCTGCTATCACTATCAGGAAAACATGCCTGTTAGCTTTCTGATCCCAAAAGGCTTTGAGACAGGTATAGAGCTCCACGCTGGCTACCCAAGCACTCTCAGGGTGAAATAGAGCTACCCAGCCAAACTGGTTGGTGCAACCTCAGACAACTTACAGGCACACAGGATAATGTATGAATGTTGGTTATATACCCGAGTTTGGAAGTTGCCTGTTATGCAGAAATAGCTCACTAATCCATAGATTTTCCTCACTTATTTGGAATCCCCAGGGTCTATTAAGTCTCCTCAAATAGAGCAGGTGATCCTTAAGTGTTTGTAGTTCAACAAATAAAATAGTCTTTTCTTGTGGTACCAGAGATTGAAACCAAGGCTTTCACACTGAGTTAAATCCTTAGCCTTTAAAACAATTTTTTTTAAAAAGGGATCCGAGACATTGTGTCACACTAAGTGGCTAAGTTGCTCAGGCTGGGCTCAGACTTATGGTCCTCTTGCCTTAGCCTCCCAGAGGGCTAGGATTTCAAGCATGTACCACCGTGTTCAGCCCATAGTCTTCGTTTTTAACCAGCTCATCATGAGGTCTCCTTTATAGCTGGCGCATACTCTCAGGTTGATTTGCATGATTTTGGAAGAACAAAAATTTACAAAAACAAGATCAGACAATATTTTCTCTTTATATGGGACATTAAGGATTTGAAGTCCTGGGAGTCAGGGCCTGTGATTACCTCAATACCTCTGGCATCGCTTGGAAGCCACAGCAGGATACATCCCAGCTCAGGGATGCAAGGAAGTCAGCATCTTTTACCACCTATTGGACTCTGAGAGAATGGAATGCTCCAATATCATGCTGATTCCAAATATATGGCCATCTCTACTTATCAACCATAGGTACCAATGTGGACAGAGAGCCCCCTTTTCTCCTACTTTTCAAAAGAACTATTCCTACACATCCAAGGGAACACCTACCTTCCCAGACTGGCCTGATGCTCTGCCCAGGATCAGCGTTCTGGAAGGTGGACCATCAGGTGGAAGAAGTACTCTTAGAGAGCCGCCTTCCCAAGGGAATGGCGACAGCTTGAGCTTGACGGGGAGTCCTGTTGTATTCTGAGGTGTGAAGGGAAGGCACGAACTGTGCATATGCTGTACCATACAGTTTTGCCTACAAACGCGTGTAGCTTCATTGTAGCTGTGAATGCTCTGTTCCTCTCCTTTCACCCTTGAAGATTTGAGAACACACAGGATTGAGCTGCAGGAGGCATAACATTCCCCACGTGGTATGCAAGGGAGGAGATGGGTCTGATGCCTATACCCACTGGGGTGGTGGGCAAGTGTTAGGGAATCTCAGAGCTTGTGATCAAACAGCCCAGACTTCCATGGGCAGCCTTCGCACAAAGACAATATCAAGATTTTGAGTTTCACTGAAGGAATTTATCAGCAGCTTACAAAGGCAAAAGTCCTCCTGAGGAAAGTAGACATGAAAGATTGCTAATCACAACCTACAGAAACTGAGGAACCATCACTTGCACAAAAGCAAAGATTTATGGACCATACGCTATACAGTTTTAAGACTATACTTAGGCTTAAAGACCTCAGCCTAAAACTGACCAATATGCTTTGTCTTGGCCAGTTAGGACAAAAGAGACTTGAAGACTCACTTCAGACTGTGAGATGAGAAGAGGAAATCAGATGGAGGAAGAGGAAAAGGAAGAGGGAGAGGAAGGGGAGAGGAGAGGGTAAGAGGAGGAGGAGGGAGAGTGGAGAGAGGAGAATGTCTTGTCAAAACCTTTTTAGTGCACAAAACTAATTCAGTTCATCTTGTATCCGGTGAGCTGGGTAATATTCTACACACGGCTCCTAAATGAATTATTAAATGTCAACTCAAGATGGCTTAACTAAAATATCCAGTTTAATAACCAAAAGTATCTAAGGTAACAATCACAATTTTACAGGTGACTGTCGAGTTGTCAAGTCAAGCCATTGTAGACAAGCTTTGGGGGGTTTCACATCATCTTGCCCCCCATCTCATCTTCTGTCACTAAACACCCGCTCTGGAGAAGGTGTCCCACTTCAGTAAAGATCATCCCTTCTGTGCTGGTTTCACTGTTCAGATCAAGCCAGCAAGCCCTTTTTTTTTTTCCCTAAAATATAAAGCTAAACAAGATCTCAGTCACAACCGCCAAATCTTTATTAATGCATTCCTTGTGCTACTTCTGAATATTAATAAAAATTAATAATTAATTTTGCCTTTGGCATTGCAAGATATACTAGTTTTAATTAGTGTACTGTACTCCTATACAATTAAAAAATAATTGATGTCCACGCTTATTGGCGGTGTCTGTGATCTTTTTTTCTGTTGTTGTCAACAAATGCCTTAAAAAACAAGTTCAAGAATGTTGTGCTGTCCACTTGATTTATACACCCAAAGCAACAGGCAAATCTTTTATGATGAAACAGAACAGTTTTCTGTTTAAATTATACACAAGTATATTAACTAGAAAGAGAAAATTAAAAGCTGATGGCTACAAGGAATAATGGAAAGTCTATAAAAATGTTTTATCTATCAACAAATTTGCCTGGAAAATATCAATGCTTGGCACCATCTCTCAGCTGAAACATGGAGAGGCCATCTTGGATTTGTTATGTCAATTCCATCAAGCATTTAATTCTGATGTCCTCCTTAATCAGTTTTAGTTATTTAAATTCAGCATATCATGTTACCATTCTACTACATCATTTTAATTGTGCAATGAACTACTTTATTATAGAATGCTGAAGTATCTCCCTGTGTCTCCCTCATCCTCTTTCTCTCTTAACAATGCAGGCTGGAGAAACTCAAGAGAGAATGCCTATGTTTAAAGGGGGGGGGAATTGCTTTCTTTGAAAATATTTGTATTAAGAATCTTGTAGAAAGAGAAGGTGGTGGTTGTTTTAGAAGGGAATAATTCAAATCCCATGGTGCATGTGCTTCTTGCTTTTATTGCTTACAACCAAGAATCATATTGTTAATAAATCTCTATCAAGTGACCACACATATATGTATAATACCAAGACTTGAAACACCAAGAGGAAAGAGACTTACTACAACAAAGAGCGAAGAGACAGAGGGTCCATATGAGATCTGGATTTCATACTTCACCCCGACTCCCTGGTTAGTGAATATTTTTTAAACATAGAATCACAAACTGGTGCAAGTGACTCTTTTGTCAGATAAATGACCTTAATAGATATTTTAATTTTAAAATGCACTATGCCAGAGTATCTGTCTTAAAAAATGTAATCTGTGATTTATTTTCCATAAGACTGTTACCTTCATGGACTTACCACCGCATATAATCATCTTGATCATGTGTCCATTTACTTGTTGGTAATCCATCTCTCCCACCAGAATCCAGCTGCCACAGGACAAGGTACTTTATGGTTCCACCCATGGTCACGTTCAAAATGCCCAGCAAAATGTCTAGCATAGAAGTAACATTCAACCAACATCGGTGAAAGAATTTTTGAAATTCTCATTCAAAGTATGTTTTTTCTTTCTTGAGCTTTCCCCATTTTCTTTCCCATATTGATGAAAATGTGAATGGGTACACAAACTCTGGCATAGCCATGTGATGCTACATTACTCAGCAGTAAAGAACAAGCTGCTAATGTACACAATGCCATGAATGAGTCTCAAAACAATAGGCTGTGCAATACAAGCTAATTTCAAAAGACTGGGCCCTACATCTGGGGTTCCAGAGCAGGGAATACCATCCTGTGGTGAAAAAGAGCAGAATTCTGTTTTCATTTCTGCGCCCTTTGGAGGGGATTCTAGGGATCACTGGAATGCTCTGGGGGCCTGAAAATATCCCAGCTCTGAGTTGCACAGGTCATTATTTGGATGTATCTCTAGTTCGGAACTCATCAAACTGTACACTTAAAAGCTGTGCATTGAGGGTATGGAAATTATGCCTTAACTTTTAAAAATTCTTAGTAATACACATTTTCTTTTTCTAGTCCATTGGCAAGAAATGAAAGAAATTCAGAAAATGTATATAGTTGAGAGGCTCTGGAATTCCTCTTCTCACGTCACCACCTCCCCCACCAGGTCCCTGTCCAATGCTACCAGACAGCAGAATTGACAGATGTTACAACCTACCCCAGTACGCTTTCCTACCTGGCTTCCCCTTGACTCAGGGGACATGTGCATCTCCCTGGCCTTTTGGGCAGGTAATAAAGGCAGGGGTTTCTTCATCACAAGCCTGCCATTTGGGATACAGAGAGTGCCTCTGCCAGAAGCTGTGAATAACACTCTTAACAGTCCTTGCAAATGCTGTGGTCTGTGTCTGCATGCCCAGCTGGTCTGCTGATCAATTTTTACTTCTCAAATTGGGTCAGTGAAAAAGGATGGAGCTTTCTTGTTCTGCAATCTACATTCACAATGCAATGTCAATCCTCTGAACACTAGGAAACCTGGAAATTCCAAGACCAGCCTTTGGCTTCTTTGGGACCACCTTTCAGAAAGACCTGTTGACCTATTCTCTTTCTAGACTTCCTTTTAATTAAAAGGCACAAATTTCCTGGGTGTTAATTGGAGATTAGCTTGAGAATTAAAATGCTATGCTTCCCTCAGAGACCAAACAAGTCCAAGGGTGAAAAACACTTCTCTTCTAATCAACATTTGACCACCTTTGAAGGGCCGACTGATCCAAGGAGTCACTCCAGATCCCTTGCAACTGCAGGATGAGCAAGAGAGAGTGAGAGCACATCTTGAGACTGTGCCCTGGTAGGGGATGGGCTGTGGCTCAGAGGCTGGGGACAGTTTTGGAAATTTTCTGTTGGATTATTGTAGGGATTTTCCCCCTCTTAATCTATTTAACAGTTGCTGCTTCTCTGGTTTTGATTTTGTGTTCCTATTTTCTTTTATTCGTAGGAGATTAGTACATATCCAACCAATAGGGCTGGGAGGCCCAGCTTGCTTTGCTTCCTACTCTCTTGCTGGTTGACCCTTGGGGTGCCTGGGAACTGTGGGTGTCCATGCTACACCAAATGGCCCACGTTCTCCAAAGGGAATTCTACACTTAGCCTGAGAATCCTGGGTTTCTCAGAGCCATCCCTTCAACAACTTTTTGTTTGGCAGTTTTCATGTTCACCTAGGACAGCCTACCTAGGTCATGTTGAAAAGATGTTGAAAGGTAAAATACATAATCTCCTGGCCAGTGCAGGCATCTGAGTGTGACTTATCTAGCTGCTTACAGCATAAAGGGGAAACTAAAGGTGGTGAGACGTCATGTCGGACTAGAGGAAGATACGGAGAGCTGAGATGACGAGACAGAACATCTTAGAGGAGCAGAACACAGGCTGCATCTTCATGGAGAGAGCAGTGCCTGACGGGAGAGGACGTTCTGGGCTACACAAGCAGAGGGATGCAGTCTGGTGCAAGGGTCAGAACTATTTTGTCAAAAGCAGTTTTATTTTGTTACCTTACATTCAGACATCCCCAGCCTACATTTACATATTTTGCACCCAAAAGCTTGCTGTAGTCAGGGCAGACAAGAGGGGTAAATTTAATGCTATGGGTGGCAATGTCACTGCATGGATCAGAGAAACCCATCCAGAGGTTCTGGTTTGAAGGCAGGATCTGCCAATGCACTCCCTCTCTGTGCCTGATTTGTAAACTCAGAAATTGTCATTAAGGTTAATGATGCATCTTGCGTCCTGCTCCTGACTTGTTGCAACAGCGCAGTACATAACAGCTATTATTATTTTTCTAGGTTAGAATCAAAAGAAAAGTATATTTACCGGAGATAAGGGACCACTGAAAGGTAATTTTTAAAGCATAAGAAACAGCCAAGCATCACAGAATAATGCCATGTGGTCCCTGGGGTCCTCGCCTATCCCTTTGCCGCAGACCCCTTCTCCCAGCAGGCCACTGTTCCCAGGTGAGGGAGGCCTTATCCCAAACCCTGACCCTCATTTGTCATTTCTCAGCATTCATGACATCTGCTGAGATCATTTTAGCAAAAGCCACCTTTAAAGAAGTTTCTGCTTCAGAATGGACAGTGAGACAGATGTCCCAGGTGCAAGGGCAACACCCAAATGCAGCGCTGCCCGGACATGTGTACATGATAGAAAGGAGGAGGGGGCATTTTGAGTTTTGTACCCAGAGCACTTACACCATGCTGAGATTCTGAATTCTGCCATAGTGATTTTCCTTGTCCCTGGGCCAGAACGCCCAGCATCCACCACTTAAAGAAGGAGAGGTTAACAGTGGCTCCTTCCTGGCTCCAAGGAAGTGAGGGTATGGTAGAAAGTTCTGGGAGGAGAGAAGCTGCTGACAACATGGTGGTCAGGAAGCAAAGGAGGAGGAAGGAGCTTGGGAGGAAAATGTACCCTTCCAGGTCAGGCCCCCAATGTCCTGCCTCATCTGACCAGGCTGTCACTCCTATCAGGACACTCAGCTGGATTCTTCAGTGGGTTCATCTATTTAGCAACCCCATAATCCAATCATTTTCCAAAAGCCCAGTCTCTGAATACATGAGTCTGTTGGGGGCCATCCTGGATCTAAGCCGTAACAGCCTCTGTCTGCTCCAAGTGCTCCTGTGTCTTGCAAGGCATGATGAGCTGACTGGAATCTGGTGTCCACTGATAAACTTGTGAGCCTGATCAGGAGAGAGGATTATGAAGCAATGTTACTAGGGAACTGCTAAGAAGCACGAGCTGCAGCAGTGGCTGAAATGCACTGACCACACATATGCTAAATGCTTTCACACACATTGTCACACCAGGTTCTCAGTCCTCTGCTAAGAGGCAGAAACTGTTATTTGTGTGAAGGTTTCCTTCATCACAGTCAATCCCCTTAGACTGTAAGCACTGACAGGTCAGAGTTCGGTGGATCTTGGTCTTTACTACATCTCTTCCTGTGACACAGTGCCTGGCATATAGCTGGTGCCCAATAAATAGTGAATAGAAAAAAATAGTCACATTCATTAAGTATGACTGCCTAATTCTTTGGTGGGTCTAAAAGCCAACTGTCACTTTCATACCGAGGGTGTTGCTACCCTCTCTGATTCTTGTCCTTAAAAGGCTCCTAGCCAAATTCCTTCCTTCTTCATCTTTATAGCCTTCTGTGCTATCTCTGCTGTCACTTCCCATCTGGAACTGTCCCTTTTGATAAACCTGGGGGTACTGGGAGACAGGAGTTTGCCTTTGTGTCCCCTGAACCCTACAGTGGGTGACGTTAACAGCTATTGGTGAAGGATGGTGTCAAGATTACTCTGTTCATTGCCCACCGCCACCTGCTAACAGGCTTCAATTCTGATTTGCTACCACCATCATGATGGACCTGAATTATGTTTGCCAAGCTGTCTCCTAATGGTGCCCTTTGAGAAGGCCACCAGCCGTCCATCAATCAGAAGGACTTCATTCTGTCAACACTGCACCCTTAGGTGAGGGGACACAGAGGCCTCTCTGCCCTACTCTCTTCTGTCAGGATTGCTCTCTGATGGAGCTCATTTCAGGCTGCACCCACTCCAGACCCCTCCTTAGCCTACACAGAGAGAGATCAAGATGAGAGCAGGCAGTACCAGCTCAGAAGGGGACTGAATATTGCGTGTGCTTGACTTTTTGTGTGACTGGGTAATGTGACATGTCTAACTGTACAAATGGAAGTTTTATGATGATAAGATCAGTAGTTACTGAGATATTTATGTGACAAGCTGACAGATATAAAACTACAAAGCTTGCTTTTATGCCTCCCATCCTTTCAGAGAAAAAAAAATAAATACTAGGATGATGGGTCACTTTGAAGAGAATTTATGATCTAAATTACCTAATACCTGGTGAACTTCTAATATGCAAGATGAAGTCTCTCTGTGCTATTAAAAAGATAAACTTCATTTTCTAAGATTGAAGCAAATGGATTCATCCTGAAGAGCAATCCAAAGATCTTGTCTTCCTCTGCCTCTGATGAAACTCCCAAGACCTGCCGAGGAGGAAGGGATAGCCACCTGCCTGTACTGCACAGGCATCTCCCCAGCATCTCCTCAGCTGGGGCTCAGGATGGTCCCACCTTGTCATGAAACACTGGTGCATCCTGCTGAGGAAAAATGTGCATCTGAAATGAGCATGTGTTGAGAGCCCCAGTGATAAAAGGCAGCATTCCCTTGTCACCACAGCGTGCACGTCAAACTGGAAGCATGGAGCAGAGGACACTTTAGGACAAGTTGTGGGTAATGGGACAGTGGCCACTGCCAGCGACTTTCCTTCAGTCCGGGTGACAACTGAGAATACAGCACCTCACCAGGGGATCGGATGTCAGACTTTCTCTTCACGCCTGGTTGTTCTTGTTCAGATAGGGGTATAAGCTATAGCCCAGCTAACACTAGTGCTGTCTGAGATTAGACTTTGGCAGCTGCCTAACAATCTGACCTTTCTTATTGGCTCAGATGTCCCTTTTACATTCTTCCAGGGAGCAGAGCCAATCCCTGGGGCCACAGGCACATATTTTTGTTTTTAAGTACTAGGGATTGAATCCACAACCTTCACACTAAGCCACATCCTGAGGCCTTTTAAAATTTTTATTTTTATTTTGAGACAGCGTCTTGCTAAGATGCTAACTTGCCTGGGTTGGGCCCTACTTGTGATTATCCTGCCTCAGTCTCCTAGAGTGCTGAGATTAGAGGCCTGGGCCACCGCACTCAGCTGAGGCATCTCTGACGCCAACACATGGCCAGGGACTCTGCAGGCAGCTTCCTTTTATGCTCATAGCTGCTTTGAAAGTGGAGACATCATTGTTTCCACATCTTGGAAAATAATTAAGCGCCCAGGAGGGGGAAATGCCCACCAGCCTTCCCCACCTTTGGGGAGCTGCACAGACTGAAGGAAGGAGCCACATGCTTGGAATCATTGCCTTTGCGCTCCCAGACCCCTTGCTCAGAGTTACAGGGTGAAGGTGGGGCTGGTGTCTAAAATCTGCCACCCTTGCATTCAGAATCTCAAACCTTGGTTGTCTGGGGAATAGGAATGGATCGGGGATGGGTAAGACGGCATGCTTACGTCTGTTTGTGGTTGTTCTCTTACAGTGGGTTCTGGGAACCAGGGAGTGAGAGGGCGATGGGCTTCTTTCTGGGTGGAGAGACGGAGCTCCGGAGAAGAGAGAGCCCTCGCCCAGGCCGCGGACGGCGGAGGAGAGGAAGAACTGAAGCCCAGTGTCTTTCAAAACACAGGATGACTTTGCAGCATCCTTCTTCGTTCTCTTTATTTCATATTTAACTCCTTTGGCCTGCTGCCTCTGCCCAACAGGTTGTCATAGTTTGGTTATTTTATGGGTGTTTGCAGGGCACTGACCTTTTCCTGTAGTGTCTGTGTCTTAGGGGAGATCAGGAAGCCTGGGCATGAATGCACGTGTAAATCTTTGTGCGTGTGTGTTAAGTGTGAGCTGCGTATCAAACCCAAACTGAAGTCTTACTGTATTTTATCAGATCGATCGCCTGCATACTCTTCAGCATTGTCTCATTTAAATAAAACTTCCATTTGTAACAATCCTATAAATAGAAGGTCGTATTGATCAGGGCCCCACCAGCAGGCTGCACTTTGGTTATCACTGAAGCCTGACCGGTTAATGCGAGGGCTGCAATTTATTATGTGGCAAGATACAGTACAAGGGCCATGCCATTTAGATCTCTAAACAGAAACGTGCTTAGCTCTGGCAAGCAAGTTCCATGAGGCCATCCTCAGGATAACAACTCACTTTTGATCTGTCATTTCAAACCTCAGATGAGCAATGACATTGGCCTTGATGGAGACGCCTTTGCCCCAGGCTAGGTAGGATCAGTCAGTCCTTCCACAGCAACGAAGATATAAGTATGAGAGGGTTAAAAATTTGGGTTGTTACATATTTGAGGTCGCACTGGGTAAATGTGAGTGGGTCCTGGTTGTGTCTTGTCCAGCAGAGATGTTGCAGTAACCATGTTGAAATATCAGCATTACTGGCATTTACTATGTGGCAACTGTGTGCAGGGCACCATTATCTGTGATGAATTTATTTCCATCAGAAGCTCTAGACTTAGAACCTTCATCCCCTCCTTTGCTAATGGCTAAGCTACTAACCACTACTATCACTATTCTGTTGGCCACCATGGAAGCT
Source organism: Dinomys branickii (assembly GCA_004027595.1). Taxonomy (NCBI): domain Eukaryota; kingdom Metazoa; phylum Chordata; class Mammalia; order Rodentia; family Dinomyidae; genus Dinomys; species Dinomys branickii. The sequence goes on along the minus strand of PVLD010000894.1, from coordinate 136,669 downwards.
ATCAAAATGCCAACCTTGGCTTTCCAGGAGTTTATAATCAAGTGGGTTTCCCCAAATTTATGGAAACGAGGAATTGAGACATTGTGCTGCCAAGAGAGACAAGGTCACATTTGTATGTATGTATAGAGAAGTTTGGCTTGAGAGCCATCTCTGGTTCCTTGGCAGAAATTCTTCTCACTTTCAGCTCTGCTTCTAGCTCTGTTGAGATTTCCTACTGGGATTTCTGTGACTGAGAACTCATTCTGGGTCCTTGGATAGATGTGACTCTTGATATTGGATACCATTCTTAAGAATCAAAGCTATATGTGCAGGAAATTTCTTACCACCACGATGCACAAGGGCCCTACTTAACCAGAATTCAGAGAAGCTGGGCCTTTGCTCCTGACCCAGGAGGATTGCTAACTTTCTGTAGCTTTTCTGCCAGCACTGAACCCTTTATGTCCACACATCACAAAAGGGTCTAGGTAGTGACTTTCCTTGGTTTTTGTTCTTGGTATAAGTGGTCTCTCCTTATGTCTTTTGCTTTAGCTTTCCATTCGCAGCAAAGAATGGGTTGATTGTTCTAAGAAGCCAGTCCAAGCCTCCTCCACCCCTGGAACCTGTGTTTCTTGCTAGATCTCTCCTCTGAACAGAAGGGGTGATGAGTATCCCCGAAAACATGGGGGTGGGGATTTGTCAACTTACCGGATCACTTTAGAACAGATGGGAAAAGATTTGCCATCAGACCTGGGAACTGAACCTGGAAATACCATCCTGAGGTTTTGGGTCACTAGCACCCTACAGAAGTTCAGGGCTCCCAGGAAGCTGAGCAGCATCCTCACTGTGGTTTTCCTGGAAAAGTTCCAGGTCCACTTCCCAGCCTATAGGGAAGGGAGAGCTTGGAGGCACCCTCTGTCCCAACTGGGTTTCCACCTGGGACACCCATTCTTAACCCCTTGAGGCTTCAAACAGCAGCTTCTCTAACTTATTTGAATTGAATCCAACTCCCAAGAATCTTGAAATCCTCACCTTCTGAGGATTTTCCCGCCTTTCTGCCCCTCTGAGTTTCATTTCTTCTTTAAAGTGTTTCCTGTACATTTAGGGAACTTGGGAGGCAGCAGAGACAAAGGTCAGGCCCCAGTCTGCCATGTGGAATCATAAGCTCTAGAGTGCAACCATGGACAGGTACAGGGCTTCCCGCGTGCTACAGGGAAATCAGAGCCGACACACACCCACCAAAGGAGTCACACCAGCACCACCTCACACCTAGACCACCCAGACGGCATCCCCACCATGACCAGCTCCCAGCGACCAATGTGTCCAATCCCACAGAGCACCCAGACTTCCTTCAAGGGCTCAAGGACATGAGCTCAGGAGAGATGAGAAAATTTCCTCTTTACCTCTTGGGAAGAGAGTTAACCTGCATTCCTTGTTCCAGGATCTGTTTCTGGTGTAATTAGCAGGTGACTTCCTTTGGAGCAAACCCCATTCCCTGCCACTCCCCTCAGACCCAGCAGAAGCATCACATCGGGATACAACTGCCCATTTCCCCAAATCAGATTCTTCTGCTACAAATCACAGTGAATCAGGTGTTACTGCATAATGTAGCTGAACTCCATCAAGTCTCACCCATTTCTCCTTTTGCACAGTTCCTCCAGCCGATGATGAAATGTGCTTCCATGTCTTTCATTCAAGACCGACTCCTACTGCTATGACACACACACACACACATACACACACAGAAATGGCCATGCACGGGAACACCTCTTCATGTGAACAGCACGGTCTAACACAGCTCCTAAAAAATGAACATTACCACATTTCTCCCAAAGCATCCAAAGGCCCGCAGAAAGAGAACAGGTTGAACACTCCGCCTGAAGCACATGGATTCCTGGACTTCTCTGAGAACAAAGAATGAAATTTGGGCAGGTCATTGTCTACATCTAAGTAATTAGCAGTCTCATCTGGGTAGGTGGTTGTGCAAGGAAAGAGAAGTTATGTACCGTAAATAATCACATTTCCTTTTCAACTTTTCATAAGCAAAAAAAATTTTTTGTGTGTTTTATTTCTACTATTTCTGTGGAAGTGAAAAACTCTTACTGGCCAGGGTTTCTGCCAAGATATTTGGTGTGGGAAGAGCCATACCAAAGTGGCCTTGAAACCTGCATTTCAGTTCATGATGTTCTCACTCTCATTAAGCACAGTGGTGACTTGCTTATGCATTACACTCTAATACAGGTCTTCATAAAGTCTTTTTTTTTTTACTGTTAAATTTTAATAACTTGGGTTATAGGTAGGATAGAAACAATATCTAAGTGGCATTTAAAAGGAAATCTATTAAATTTTAGGGTAACTGTGTTACATGGTTGGAAACATTATCATTTAAATCCTGCAGGGGGAAAATGACCACCATATGAGAAAAGGAAAATTGTGTACTCTGGAAAACACAATCCAAGTCTAATATCATCTGTGAGAAGGAAATTCTCTGCTCATTACCGGGAAGATTGTTTTTATCTTACCTATAACTAAAGTTATTAAAGTTTGAGAACTGTAAAATGCTTAATGAGAAACTGCAGAATAAATGATAACAGCTAAGACCTGAGTTGGTATTTGCCGATGATTAACTTCAAATCTCTTCTGTAAGACAGTGCCCTGGCTTACACACTGCCCTCCTTGTGAGTGAATAATGACTAAATGGTTAAACCAGGCAGTAAAATATTAACTGGGTAACCATGGAGACCACAATGCTATGGGGGTGCATTTCTAGTTGGAGTCAAGGGTAGAGTTGATATTTCAGCCAAAATTGAAAGCAATTTACCTCCCCCACTTATCCCAATTTCCTTCACCTATTTCCTTCATACCATCAGACCAGGGTGTCCTTTCTGGGACAGAGTGACAGCAGCTTGCCTATGACAGAAGACATGGGAGACACAAGTGAATATACCCTAATGGAGCTGGAGGGAGGAGACCACTGCAGGCACAGCTGGTAGCAGATCACTCGGAGCTCTGGTGTGATCATCTGCAGACTGAGTGAGACCCAATGCCAATGTGGTTATGTAAGGATATACTGGTTCTCTGATTCGTTAGAGGACAGTGGAGTTGCTAACTGATTCTTCTGCTCTTTCCTCAGGCTTTGTTACTCAGTGTTCTGTTTCTTGGGACCATGAATGGTATGGTCCATATGCCGCTAAACGGAACAAATCACTTTCTACCAAGACATCATTATCTATTTAGGGCTCCACTTTACAGAACCTCCTGGACATTACTGAAGACTGTGGTTAGACTCACTCAAGGAACTTTTTAAAACTACCAATGTCCCAAGGTCATACTCAAAGATTTGAACCTACTTAGAGGAAGGGTGAAATTTCAGATGTTTTTAAAGCTCTCAGTGCTGTGCCAAGAGGCATGGATGGGAAACATGAATTTGGAGGAGTGGTTCCCAATCTTGGCTGCATGTAGGGCTCATCTAAGGAATTCAAACACTTCTAGTACTTGGGCTCCATTTCTGAGAATTCTGCTAGATTGTTTTTGATTACAGTCTGGGGAGGGGGATCATTAAGTCTCCTTGGGTGTGTTAAATTGCAGTGAAGGCTGAAAGCCATTCCTGCTTTGAAGAGTAGTTCCTGACTTAGCTTGACAGTTGGGAAACAGAGCAGGAAGGGCTTCTCTGTCTCTTTGTAAAGCCCAGAGAGGTGTTCAATTGCGGAAAGGGAATAGCATCTGGGTCCAAATGGGTGCATGCGCATGAAAGGATCTCTCAGAGCTTCTCCAGAGCCTAGTGTGGCACACATAGAGGGTGGGTGGCTTGCCACGCACTCAGAAAGAAAACAGTGCCAAAGGCTTATAGAGCCTCATTGTGTTTCTCAAAATCACAAAGTGAAGAACTTCAGCAGATGAGGGCTCTCTGCATTCCCAAGGGTCACAGAATGTGGGGTTGGATGGGGGCCTAAGGGGAGGGAAAGCTTAGAAAGGTGAGTAGTGACCAGCAGTTAAGTGTCTACTATGCCAGGTGGAAGGACCTGGTTGTTATCCTCCAGGCCATGAAGCACCTTTAAAGAATTTCAGGCACGGATGGGAAGGGCAAGGAGGGTTTTTAAAGGAAAACTAGCTTAGGGAGGAAACACTACAATGGAAGACACTGTCTTGGAATAGTTTTGTTTTAATTTTTTTTCATTTTAAAGAGAGTAGTAAATGAGACACAAACAAACAAACAAAGAGAACAATAGCAGCACACTAGTATCACAAACACAAACAAACCAAAGCAAGAACATTTAAAGTGATGGGCTTCAAGACAAGATATAGTTTTAAGAGTCTAAGGAAGACGTGATGGTCTCACCTTTGTCTTATGAAGATGAAGAACGTACCTTGAGGGTCTGTGACCTCTCCATCTCACTTGCTATGAAGAACGTAACTCTGCTCAAAGGTGTGAACTCCAGGTACCAAACTGTTAAAGACAAGTGTAAGTGGGGCTGCTGGAGAAGACCTTAGGCTACATGTATCAGCAGGCGTTATGGTTCAAATATTAAAACCCTGTCAGCCAGATAAGCCATCTCTCTGAGTGATTTCTGAGCACTAATTTAGAAGGTGTACACTAGGCTAAGGGACTTCATTTCTCTCATAAACCTTTCTTACTCCTCCAAAGGTGACACTAGCCCCTTACTCTATGGGTTCCTCTATTTTGCTCTCTGCACATAAGAAGTAATGTTGGCTAAAATAACGGTACACAGTTTGGGGAGAAGGGACCAGGGATGATCTCATCTCTTGGTTTCACACTACCTTCTCTGTGCCAGGGGCTGTGGTTGGGCAGGGCAGGTACCAAACAGGTCAGTATTAGCCTCAGGAGACAAGCCTATATCCTTCCCTGAGTCAGAAAGCACACATCCTCACCCTCTGCTACCATCTACCCATGGTCCTCCTTTTGGTATGTTACAAGCATACAATTCTCCACAGCCCCGAGCCTGAGAGGGCATAGGGTAAAGAAATGGCTTTATTAGCAAATTACTAAAGACTGACTTGCATCACTTTCCTTTAATTATGTAAGAATGTCATACAAATCATTAGGTAAAAATTCTATGTAACTCTTCTTTTAATTAAATATGGTGATGGAGGTAAAGTCGGTATTAGTGTGCAAATTCCCCAGGAGAGCATCCTTTCTGCAAAATGGAATGTCTATTAACTTTTGGCCAAAATAAAGGTCACCAGACAGAAACCTCCCCCATCCAACTCTTACTTCCATGAACATGCAGTGTAATCGGGCAAGATGTGTCACACTGAGGAAACCAATGGTGCAATTATATTGAATATGCCTTGTGCATCACGACCTGCTCCCCTGCTCTCCCATGATACTCCGAATGTCAAAGAGCCTGGGGCCTGGCTCAGGTGAGAGAGGGATGGCATTTGATTCCAAGGGCTTCTACTCATGGCGTTTATCCTGCCTATGGTCTTGATTTTAAAAACAGGCAATAATCCCAGGACCTCAACTGAATCACCCAGCATCTCAGGAGCTTCCAGTAGGAGATGTAATCTGCAAAGAGCCTGTACAAAGTGTGAATCTCAATCTGCAAACCGAGGTGTTGCCAGAAAATAATCTTCGTGTTTTTTTAAAAAAATGTAATATCTCCTTTGAGTCTTCTTTCTTTTGCCCAACAAATTAATGTCAGAAAATTTGAAGTTCTTGCCTAGGATTTGTCTCAATGCCAGGAAAATGTGCAGAGCTTTGAAGTGGTGGGGGAGAGGAGCAGAATGCAGTCCTTGGTCCTCAGTCCATGTTGACCTCTAACACAAAGTTCAAGGCCCTGATGACCTTTGACTATGAATCTAGGCAGATGACACAGTGTGAAGCATATTTTAAATATGCTAGTACATCATCCATTGTCCCTATATCTAGTTAGTATCACAGTAATATTCTTTTGGAGGAAACTAGCCCTTCTTGTCTCTCAGTCCAGATGATTTGGCTGGAGCCAGTTCCACAAGCCAGTGCTGGAGGGGGAGACACGACACAGCTGACCAGTTCAGTTCCTCACCACCCTGGCCAAACGTGCTGGTCTTGAGATGAAACCTTTCCAGATCATTCAATAAAAATTTGTCTCTGGGAATGCGGGAAAGAAGCATCCATTTCTGTGAAGATTACTAAATTGAAGGCTGATCCTGTCTTGCTAGTTGCTGTCTACAACTGTCTGGGGAGAGCTTGCCTGTGGAGGAAGGCAATATCAAAGTCTGCAGAGCTGAGAGGCAGCATGAGATGAGATTCTGAGGGCGTTCTTGATCTCCTGTCCAGCTATGCCTGGAACCATCTGTACCCTCTACACTTCCTAGTTACGTGCATTGGTAATTTCCTTTTCCTGTTCCCTGTAGTGTGAGATGGTCTCCTGTCACATGCAACCAGAAAAGTCCGTATACAACAGTACGGACCTATGAGTGAAAAGCATTCCAGCTCAAGAGCCTCACTAGCAGAGCAGATCTAGGTGTGATGAGGCCTGATACTGGCACAAGTTTAAGAAAAATGTTACAAGTAGAACACTGGGGACATGGCCTTGGATAGCATCCATGCAAATGGGGACCTGAAACTTGAGCTTCTTAGCCTGGTGGCAAATGGGAGGTCCAAGGACAGGTCTCAATTGTCTGCAAAAAGCTTTTGGTAAAATTACTACATCTCTGTAATTCTCTGTTCCATCATTAAAAGCAACAAGGCTGGTTTATGTTGAATCTCATGAAATTTTTGTTCAAAAAAGAAGTTGCTTTAAGCTACATTTGGGGAGATGTGCCTAGGTGATAGTCTTGGTCTGGGTATTCTAATGGCAAAAGATCTTGCCATCATTTCCCCATACCTATTGCCTGCAGGCCAGGGCATTGGTCCATTAATGTTGGCTTAAGAGAAGGGCCAAAGGATTCAAGGCTACTCTTCATTTCCACCATCTTGGTAGGTGCAGGAGCAAGGAAAGCAGGGTCGCCAATATAAGGAGAAAAATATCAAGCTATTTTACTCTCTTATGAAATGTTTCTTTCCCAGCTGTCTGAGCAGAGAAGCCTGCTTAAAGAATGTTTTCATACAAAATTTCTAAAATGCTGAAAATACAATAAGATTAACGGCCCCTGGAGGCTATGGCTTAAATATTTTATCTTCTTAGATATCAGTTACACTGCACTTTCCTCCAAGGATCTAAAGTCTTTTAAATATAGCATCTAATTAATCCTCTTGTCATCTGAGGATGGAGCAGCATCATTACCCTGATTTCACAGGTGAGGACACAGAAGCTATGGGAAGATGTCCACTGGCAGAAACAGCCCAGTTGCAATCCATGGAGACCCTAGCCATGCGCTGGTGACCAACCCAACAAGGGCATCCTGGGGGCAAGCATGGTGTGCCTGCCAAACCCAGCAGACAGCATTCAGACTGCAGTCAACAGTCTCCTAAATGACACTGTGAGAGGGTCAGGCACATCTTCAGCCCATATGCACAGAGAAAGCCTCAGAGAGCAGTGACTCACTTCACCAAGAGGTAACAGATTCAAGAACCAGATGACCATAAATCTAATAAATTATTTGATCTACACATCTTCACATACAGGCAAGTTATTTTGAAAATAACCACTTTATTAATACAGTTGGAATGAAATGGATTGTTTTCTCCCAAATGATGAGAAAATGATGCAAACTATCACTGGCATCTGTTTGCTCTACACTTTCCATGTGTTCCAGGCACTGGCCACACACGTTGTCTGCATCTCTGGCTTCTAGACTGCAATGTGTCCACTGGGGTGCTCACATTCTGGAGGCAGAGACTGAGCTGAAACAAACTTATCAAACTGGCTCAAGTGGAGAAGTGATGAGGGGTAGAGTCAGGATTCTTTCCACAATTGCGTTCTGGCCACTAAGTTTCATTTTTAACCGCTCTGACTGTTTCAATCCTGTAGTCAGCAATGGGGCTCATCACGGCTGGTGACTCCTCTGGGTCAGTGCAGGAGACAGATGCTCGAGGAAGGGACACCGCCATTGGTTATGACTGCTCTCTGCGGGCACTGTGGTTGCCAACTGTGCGTGAGGGTGAAGGACGCTCCAGAATTCCTCATCCATGAGATTCTCACTTTTTGACACGAGTGACAGCGCTTCCCAGGAGAAGAAGCAGTTGAAAGAGAAGATGACATGGACAATAGAAAGAGAGGAGACAAAGAGACAGTGGGGGAGGAGGGGAAGAAGAGAGGTGAAAGGTCGGTAGGTAGAGATACGTTATAGATAGAAGACAGACAGACAGGGATAGGTAACAGATCCACAGACAGATATAGATGATGGGTCAATAGACACGATATATATATATATACATACATAGGAGGTAGGTAGGCGGCCGATAGGATAGTAAGATAGATGTTAGATATAGACGTGGATAGATGATTGACAGACAAATATAGACAGATGATAGCTGCTGGCTATAGGTGATAGATATACAGAGAGGAAATAGATATGCATAGGAAGCAAATGACTAGGTAGATAGGTAAGTGGATACTAAATAGATATACATATAAGACAGATGATGGATATACCTAAGTCTACATAAATAGAACTGTTGCATGGGCAGACAGACGAAGACAACAGATGTTAGCTACATGCACACAGATGATGAAGAGAAGATTCACATACCCAGGAGACTGGTAATATAGACCCAAGTAGAGGGATTATAGACCGGAAGGTACATATGGAGAGATAATAGATTATAGAAGTTATCTAGGAGTGATACGTACATAGAGAAGATACAGACAGAAGGTTGATCATAGATAACTATAGAAAGATATAAATAAAGATAAGCAGGAATTAGATATCTATCAATAGAGGACAGAACATAGATACATAGGTAGATACAAAGATGATAGACAGACAGATAGACAGACAGACAGATAGATAGACAGACAGACAGAGAGAAAGAATACTGAAGAGCATGTCACCGAGAGAGCAGAAACAACAAAGAAATAAATAAAAAGACATCAAATGCAAAAAGGGAGAGGAAAGAGTCAGAAAGAGGTGGAAGAGGAAAAGAGGAAGCAGGAAAAGAAACACCCCTCCTAAGAAGAGAGCCTCTGACCCGAGTTGTAAAATGACAAGGATTGAGTGAGCAGTTTTTAATACAGATAATATTGTCCGTGTAGTCTATAAATATAAAATTAAATGCTGACCTCTCTCATCCATGTCAGAAGTCCAAGCCAGTGTCAGCACATATTGTTTTTATTTGTTTCAAGAGAAAATAGATCAACAACATTAACCTCCCAATGAACAGAGAATTGAATGAATTAAAAAGCAGGGCCATAAATCGCACCAGTTTTATTGGCACCATGATAAACACGCCTGCGGCTTTACAGGGAGTGGGGTCTGGAATATTCTCAGTACCCTGCAGCAGCCTATTTGCCACCAAGAAAGAAAAAGAGATATTAAGACCCTGGCGCTACTCCCCCACTCCCCTGCCCCTATCCGTCACCATATGACAAAACGTCCAGCGCAGGCTTTGAGGGATATTGAGAAGGAAGAGGGCCTAGAAGGCGGGCAATTTGGAGGGGCCCTGGGGAGCCAGGGTGCCCAGCAGCCCACTCGCAGGCCACATTTGACAACAGGAGTCATCATAGGATAGGTGGCAGCCAGCTGTAGGACCAGAGTCCTGGGGTGCTCCTGGCCTGTCCCTGTCCCCTGCCCACTCTCCTGACCACAGCTGTCCTCAGGCCAGTCAGTTATGCACAAGAAGATTTGCCTGCCGGGGAGGGAAACGTGTGTTATTTCCAGCTCAGAAATTCACACCTCAACTTGGACAGTTGCTAAATAAAGCTTTCTTCTCCTCGCCAAGCCAGCTTCGTGGGGACATTTTAGCACCGACTTCACCATGGATCTGAACAATTGCTGATCACGATGATAGAGCTGATCACACACATTTGCACAGGGGGACAGTCACAGAGGGTGGCACTTCCTGCTTTTCCTAGTTTGGCCTCAGGAAGCCAGAGGAGAATTCCCAGAAATTCAGAGCCTTCTTTCTGGTGATATCTTTCTTACACTCACGAACTTTCTCTCGAGCAGCTGTAATTCCGGAGTTAGGCAGAGTGAAGACTGAACAAATTCTTTGAAGTCTCCACTCTTTTTCAGTAATTCCCTAGCTGCCATCACCAGTGGATGCAGTGATATGGGGAAAAATTTTTATACGAAAGAAATGCATAAAAAAGCAACATAAATCAGACTGAAAAAATTTTCATTTACAAACAAAAGAAAGTTATATAGTATATTTATAATCCAATGGTAAACAAATTGACTAGATCATTAAAACTCAAAAATAATCACCCTTTGGAACAAATTTATAAAGCAATAAACATTCTCCAGCTATTAAAGTACTTTCAGATAGGACATTATTTCCACAAAGCTGTGATTTGTTATAAAATCTGTATTGATTTACTTACATATGTTTTAAGTCTTTTTGTAACTGAGACAAAACTTGATGAGGGTGACCAGGGTTAGGTGTGCTCACAGACATGATTTTCTAAGTGGCTGAGTTTACATACACTTAATTTGATCAGAGAGGTCTTCTCTTTGACGCTGTGAATCTTTGCAGATGTGTGCTTTGGCATGACCTGCTCAGTCTCCCAACTTAGGATTTTCTCATTTATAATAAAAGATAGGGTCCGAGGGTGCAGATCAATGGTACAGCACTTGCCTAGCATGTATGAAACCCGAGGCTCCATCTCCACCACCGTAAAAATGATAACAAGAGGGACCAGCATCGATAACTGTGGTGTGCCATGTATTTTTCTAAGAGCTTCCCTCACATAAACACATTACATTCCCACCATACCCCAGCAACTCAGAGTATCAGCAGGATGTCCACCAAACTGAGACACCGAGAGGCTCATTTGTTTGCCCAAGCTTAGCCCATAAATGGCTGAGCGGAAACTGCAACCCAGGCATTTGAGCCGCACAGTCTTCCCTCCTGATCACAACACACTACTCTTCCTCCTTTCCTTGGCCCTGCATGGTGGTCTCCTGGGTCTCCCATCACATGGTTTGTAAAGGTCGTATACACGTGCAGTGTGACTTGCCCAGACTTGTCCTGCCCAAGGCTATCATGTGGGCTTACAAGATAATCGGAGCTTGGATGACACTGGCCTCAGTCTGGTTACCCAGGGCTGCAGGCCACTGAGGTCCTGTCGAGAAACTCTGCTTGCAGCTGATAGGCTCTCCTCACATCAGCCCAGTGCACATCTCTGTCCACCAGATGTCACCACTTTGAGGCTTCCCTGCATCTCCTCTGTGCTCTGGGGTGCCATGGGGAGAAGGCCTCTCTCTAGATTTGGGACATTCTGGTTCAACTCATCCCGGCATAGAGACAGTGCTGTTCATACTGCCATACTTCCGGGTTGTTTTCCCACGGAAACAGCTCCCTGAGCTTTGCCTTGCAGCCTCCCTGCCAGAGGGCACGGGGCAGGAAGAGTCCCCCAGAATCCTCTTCTCTCAGTCCCCAGCCTCTATCTTTGGCCCAAAAAACTGAAGAACGTGCATGGAAAGCAACTCAAGCCCAATCCTATCAGTGTGTCCACCACTTTGTCAGACGTGCTCAAGTACTTTTGCATTTTCCACTGCACAAAGCATAACAGTTATTATGGAACCAGGGAGTAAATTTGCACAAGGAAACACAGTTTTCATCTGAATATCACCACAAACAGAAACAACTATAAATCTGTAGTTTTGATGAGTTTTACCTTTCTACCAATCCAACTAGCTGAGACAAGGTAGACAGCCTACCTCTGGTCAACTGGTCCACCATGGCCTAGTGCTTCAGAGACCAGCTGCCCATTCCTCTTCCATACCCATTTACTGCTGTGAAACTTAGGAAACGTTGTTCAGTTTTGCTGAGCCCGTTTCCTTCTCCTAAAAACGAGAATTCCTAAAGTCCCAATTTCATGGGATTTATCAATGCGGAAGTAAAACACCTGCCACACAGCAGATGCTCAAAAAATTGAGCTCTTCGATGGGGCTGGTATTCCTACTAATGCAGGAGGAGACAGGGTCCAAGCTACAGTCCAGGCCAGTCCCACAGACTCAGATGATTGGGAAGGAGGTGGCTTATACTTGGAGAAACATTTCAGAGAGCCAGCTCTGGCTCAACTGACATAGAGAGTGGTGCTTCTGGCTTGAACATTCTCAAGAGAATCCTGGAGAATTCATCTCTGTGTCCAGGAAGTTCAGTACCTGCGTTTCCTCCGAAGGACACGACTGGCTCATGGCGAAGCTGGACAGTGTGCGGCACCCTCTGCAAACCCTGAATGTAAATGTGTAATCAGAGCTCTAAGGAGTGCAAATTCATCCCCATCTCACCTCAGGGAGCCCATCTCACCCCATCCAGAAGCGGGCCTTCCAGTGAGGGCTAAGAAATGTCTACCATGAACAAAGTGAAACAGAGAAGTGCAAATCAAAGGAAAATGAGCACCATTGGACCCCAAGCAATATTCACCTCCACTCAGCTAATAGATCCAGAAATAATTTTTGTTAATTTTAATGCCTACTGGGAAAAGGCATTTTTAATTCAAGTGAGGTATTGCTGAGCTAAATGCCAAGATCTTTGTCTCAGATCATCAAGATCCAGGTTTGTTTGTCTGAGAAGTGCAGGTGACTTTCTTGGGGAGTAAATGCTGAAATGAACTACAGGAAGAGGCTGTATGGGCACAAGCCTCGTTAATTTTCTTTGTAATTAATACACCTGCATTTGTTTGTATAGAATATGTTTTATTTAGGAAGCAGAGGTCTTGCCTATGGCATGGATTGTTGAGTTGACAGTGGTGAGTTTAATTAATTCAGGTGGTGTAGACACTCCAGCTCGGCAATTCCAGATAAAAAGATGGAGTTTGGCACCTGTGAGGAATAAAAGTATTAATCTCCTTTATCACTCTGTTTTATATAGAACTTTTATTAACATGTGCTCGTGAAGGAGGGGCAGAAGATAAAACATTCACATGTCAGCCGTTTTCTAAGGGAGACTGGCAGGGGGCTGGCCCATAGATCTTCAGAGAATGATGTTGAATTATTACCCACCATTAGGAGGGAGTGTTCATTGCTCATTTGTCTGGGATAGAAAAGCTTCTTCCATAATATTGAGAGCTAATAGCTCCACAAAGAGTAGAGTTTGGGTTCCTAAATTACCAGGATTGGCTGTGTACCAAGAGTAACCTCACCCAGCTTTCCATTTCCACTAGAGCAGGAGAGATTCTAACCCCAGATCAGATGTCCCAAGGGCCGAGGAGAAAGCAGCCAAACATCCAAGCAGCAAATAAATATCAGAGAGCCCTGAGATTGATTTCACTGAATTTTAAAGTCTTATCCAGAGGCTTGACATTATGTGAATTCATCTTCATAGTTTTATTTTTCTTTATAAAATATTTCTAACCCATTTCCAACATAACAATGACTGGGGGGCTCCAAAAATGAAGGGGCTTATTTTGATATCCCTTCTGCTGGGAAAGGGTGGAGGCAAGTCTTTTATGCCACTCTGTGGGGATACGTTTTCTTCCTGGCCTCATGGGCAACCGAGACTTCCACCAGGGGAGACAAAGCTCCAAAGGCAGGCAAAGGTGACCGGTTCAGGTATTGATCAGTTCTGACTCACATAAAACCTTTCACCTCCCTCGGAGCATGAGGACCATGGTCAATGTCTGATATTCCGTGTGGAGATAAACTATGAATATAAAAAATCTGCATCCATGACAACATGGGCTATGATCTCATTCGAACCCCCATCCCAAGCAGAAAACAGCTAGAGGGAGTCCACTAAGGATGCTGGAACAGCAGCTTGTTAGGCAGGCCAGGCGACATGTGGCTCTGGAGCCATCACATAGTCCTGCTGACAATCCTCCCTTCCCAGGGCTTGCTGGATAGCCAGGTCAGTATCCTTGCTGGAAGGGAGCTGACCATGACAACCCACTATTTACTATGCAGCTTCCATGTTCATGTGTAGAGTTTCTCTCTCCCCCTCTCCATTTCACTCTCTTTCTCCCTCTCTCCTCTCCTTTAGTATCTGGGATTAAACCCAGGACCTTAGCACTAAGATACACCTCCAGACTTTCATATTTTTCATTTTGAGGCAAGGTCTTGCTAAATCACTATGTTGCCCAGGCAGGACTTGAGCTTGTGCTCCTCTTGCCTCAGCCTCCCAGAGTGCTGGAATTACAGGCATGTGTCACTATGTCTTGCTCTGCACATATCTCTGTACTCTGCCCTCCTGGTTGTACAGATGAGGACAGGCTGAGGGGACCCATGTCTTGCTGAGGAAACTAGAGCTGCACACTGGAGCAGAACCCTCCAGCACAATGCTGCAATACCGCCATCTCCATGCAGCAGCCCGATAACTGGCAGGGAAGGAGAATTCTTATGTGTGATGATAAAGTAGAGACCCAGAGGTTATGTCTCCTCTTCCAGTCTTTACTCTTTTGGCTCTGCATGTAGCCCAAAACTTAGGAAATGAAAAGATCAGATTTATAAATTATAGTCGATTTTAAATATTTACTTTTTATAAATTGACATCTTTAACATGAACCATTGCAGTGCAGTATTAGTGTGACAGTTACGGGATTTATTCAACCCTTAATCTGTGACATAGCACAGGCAGCACGGGCTGGCTACGGTTCCCTCACTTACAATCACAGTGGCTATATCAGCAGCACAATGCACAGCTACTCCAAGGAGGAAATACTTGAGTATGAAAGATATGACAGGTACGAAGCATTCTGGGAGGCATCAGGACCCAAGATATCTACAAGGTGTGATCAAACTATTTGATGAATATTTAAGTTTTAAAAATACTCTATTGAAAGATGTACTGTCATTATCCCCTTGCTCTGAACACCCTCTTCCCGTCATTCTTGCCACTTGCTGATGGAGACCTGGCAGTCCTTTTTCTGAGTGTCTTTATGAGGTCTGCTAAAACTATGGTGACTGCCGCTGCTGAGGGCTATTTCAATGAAAAGACAAGCTAATAAACTCCTTTAGGTTTTGCCCTCATCCACTTCACCACCAGATCTGGCACTGGGTGACTTCTGGATCATCCTCAGAGTTGAAACAATCATATAAGGTAGCTATTTTGAGTCCATTCAGGATATTGAGGCAGCCAGGGCAGTGCAGTGAAAGATACTTGTGAAAGAGGACTTCCAGAACTGCTTCAGAAAGCGGCAAAGGTGATGGAGGGCATAAGTATGTGTGAACCAAGGGAAGTGGTTTCAGGGGGATTAATAGTAATGCATTTTACTATAATAAGTTTTTAAAGTATAAACATTCGCCATGTTTTCCAGTCACACCGCGTATGAGCCCCATGCTGTCATACCCTTTGCCATCACTAGCTGTGAAGGAGATCTTGGAGGAAGGGAGGCCTCTGCATCAGGTGACTGCCCTACACCACCTGGAAGGGGACCTGAAAACTATTTGGGAAAGTCTTGCCAGGGAATCCTCAAGAAGGCTCCAAGGACATGAACAAGAAGCACCCTGAGAACTCTAGGAAGCTCTGTGGAGAGATTGTGAACCTTTACAGGGGAAGAGAGGACAGAGATGGGATAATACGTGTGGCTTGGCTTGTCCAACCCTCATTTGCACCTTCCCTGGCCACTCAACGTATCTGAGGTCTTTGGGAAACACCACTCCCTCTTTCTTTTGGTCTTTGTGATTTTGATGGGAAGGCCCCACTCCAGGCTTAAGAGGAGTCAATGGGACCATGAAAGTGCACCCCGGGTTACAGAGAGCCCCCAACTTCAGGAACTTTTCTTTTAATGCTCTGCTCTCAGCCAATGGTCCCAGAAGACTATAACAAGTTAATTGATACCAAGATGTTAATGACTGAAGACTGCATTACACAATAGATCTCAGAGAACACTTAATAATAATGCAGTATTTAAGTCATGAACTTGGTTATCAGATCCTGTCCCAAATTCCCCTTTAGTGGTTATGTGACTTTGAAAGGAACAAAGAGTTTAACCTCTCTTGCCAATAGTCTTCTTTTGCAGAATGAAGCTGGTAACATCTACCTCTTCAGTCCCTTGTGATTTAGGTAATATTTGTAGAGTGTAGCCACCTAATTAGTAGCCAGTGTGTCACCTGGAAATGCCATTACAGATCCATGAGTACATGGCATCTGCAGCAATATCTGCCCATTGTCTGCCTCTGCCTGCAGTCCTGCCCATGCTGTTCCACTTCCTTCCTCTCCCTACCCTCCTGTGGCCATGATGAGCATAGGGGGTGTTTCCTACACTGAAAATATTCTTGCCACTATTAGGTCAAGGTGGCTATAAGTCCAGGCTTTGCTTGCCACGTGGAGAGAACCACTACAGCCATACAGTGACTCCAAGGGTGGCTGCTGAGGGACTTCTTCCTGAGCCCTGGGGTTCATCCAGGTGTTTTCTGAAATGGGACAGGTTGGCAACTGGGTATAAATCCACTTAGGTGCTCTGATGGGCAACATTTGCGACCTCTCCTAGTTTACATGTTGAAACCCTACCTCCAAACGTAATAGTATTTAGAGATGGGGCCTTCAGAAAGTAATTAGAGTTAGGTTAGGTCATGAATTTGTGGCTCCCATAATGAGATTAGCATTATAAACAAGAGGGGGACACAGAATTTCTCACTGTGCTTTCCACCATAGGAGGATACAAGGAGGAGAAAGTCATTCATCAATCAACCAGGAAGTGGACCCTCACCAAATACAGGATCTTCCCTGTGCCTCGAGCTTGGAGCTTCCAGCCTCTGTTACTGTAAGAAGTAAAAATTCATCACCCAGACTGCAGTAAATTGTTACTCTGGCATCAGACGCTAAGATTATCTTCCATCTCTACTATCAATCTATGCCTCCACTTAAGCCATACAGTGTTAAAAGGTGAGTGGGTGTCAGTTAGTTCTTGTTGCATAGAAAACTTCCCCCAAAATATAGAAACTGAGATGGAAACCAGTTACCTAACTTCTTATCTGCAGTCCAGCAGTTTAGGCTAGGCTCAGCCAAGCAGTTCTTTGGCACTTGGCTAGGTTCACTCGTGTCTGCGGTCACCTGCAAGGTCATCAGAAGACTGGCTGATCTGAGATAACTCCTTCTAGGGTGGGGTGCTTTACTCTACATAGGTCTTCATCCTCCAGCAGGCTGATCTGGGCATGGTGATATGGGGTTCATGAGGTGCTAAGAGACACAAAGCAAAGGTATGCAAGAGCTTTGGATGCCCATACGCAAAGTATACCGGGTTTCCTTTGCTATGTTCTGTTGGCCAGAACATGTATGACCTGGAGATGGAGAATGCCTTCTTGATGGAAATAATGGCAAAGTCACTTTGGAAAGAGAGAGAGAAAACAGGAGATGGACAATGCTTGTGGTCATTTTTGCAAATGATCAGTGTATATGCAGTGAAAGGCCCTAGGAAGAACAGGGCCTGGATAACTATCAAGTGTCCTAACTGAGCACAGTAGGGCCGGGCTTTGCTGCGATTCCACCCCCACATTCTCCACCTTTTTGTTGCTGCAGTAACACTGCTGTTTCCCCCAAACATGAGAAAACCATTTTGCTCTGTTAGGTTTTCCACTGACAGTTGAGAATACTTTTTTACCCATTTATGGGTGCAAATTAATGAGATGACAACAGACTGAAACCAATGACAACTGCTAATCTGTAAGCAAAAACAAGGGATGAGGAGCCGAGAGCAGTACAGCTGTTTTATTTTAATTGAGAAATGATTTTATGTTAGAAACACTCAATATTCTCAGCAAATTAAAAATAATGAAGTGAATTGATACCAATGATATTTTTTTTTTTGCTCACTATCCCTTTGTAAATCTATTTCTTCACACAAATTGACAGGTCTAATTGATACATACGCTATTATTCCTCATTAGTAGGCTGAATAAAATAATTCTTGATTAAATTTATTGCAATTTACCCATCCAGCATAATGTTTGCAAGCTATAAAAGTCAATCAACAGGAAACCGGGGGAAGCCAATGACATTATTACGTTTTATATAATGCATAAGTGGCCTCCTCGCCCTGGTGAAAAGAAGGCCATCAGAAGGCCCCCAAGTGGGCAACACACCAGGAGAGGAACTGTGACCCCATGCTGATTTTATAGACATCAGCAAGGGTTCAAGACCACTGGCCCCCCATGCATCTGGCCTGGGCTCGAGCCATCCCTGCTCTCCTTGCCCAAAGCCCATCCACAGCCAGGCCTTTGGGTTTAATGTCTTTAACCTTCAGTGACCTCCAGGGGTCTGGGGCTGTCAATGAAACCGGACACCCACAGCTATCTTCCTCCCAGCTGGATATCAGAGCTGCCTAGAGAGAAGAGGTAGAGAACAACCACCTCACAGCTCTCTAGAGCTTTTCTGCCACAGGCCATGTATCCCAAGGTCTCCTTATCACAGGAATCCCTGAGTCTGACTGTCCTCACCAGTGTCCCCGACATCAGAATAAATGTTATGACCAGCTTCATGTTCATGTTCTGTTTGACCCACCAGGGTATTTTAGGGTATGAATTAGTACTATCCTTTAAGAACTGGGAGACTGCCCATAAAGCTCTGGTTTACTCCAGGTTTCTTACCGTGAGCAGGAATTTCTCATCCTACAGGATATTTTCCTGTATGGATCTGAGCCAAAGCTACACTCTTTCAGTGAGCACATGTCTTCTTTGCACTATTTTCTTGCATTCTACCCATTGTATTGCTTTCTGTCACCCGCCTTCTCCTTAAAGTAAGTCAGAGACTCTTGTAGAAGATTATCTTTGGGAACTCGTGCCTCCCATCCTTCAGCTCTCCTGCACTGTTTCCTTCTGACTGTGTACTCTGGGCTGGGCTGAACCAGTGGTTCTTGACTTGGCACACATGCCCCAACAAGCTAGATGACACCAGACATACTCAAAATCACTCAACTGGCCTTTCTCCTATGCTAGAGATGCACATCCCTTTCTTTGAGTCCCCTTACTAGCCATGGAGCATTTCACCCTCTGTTTCCTTCACGATCTGTCAGACATAGCCCTCGCATGTCCCATTCCCCAGGTCCTAGTCTCCAAGCGGTGAGCTATGAATATGTGCTGTTTTGCAAGGTTCTGGTGGTGGAGGGGCTTTCTGGACCCCTGGCTTTCCTACGTTTCCACCTAGAGTAGTACCCTGGTAAGGATAGGCACAAAGGCAGTTATTTTGATGAGCTGCGCCTCAGTTAACATTTTCAGCTAGAACAAGAGATGCTCCTGGAACATTGTATGTGTTCAGAAAGTGGTTTTGAACTTGGATTATACAACCATCTTCCTGCTCATCCCTGTCAGTTCCTTATCTCTCTCAGTGGGGAATTTTTTTCTCAGACCACCAACATATTTTTGGAACTATACATCAGTCTCTATAAGAATTTCCAGTCGTTATGAGGGTTTCACCTAAGGCCAGATCCGATGCCAGGCATTGCTCACCTATCTTATTTATTCTCACTATCACCTTGAAGGTAAGTCCTCCTACCACCATCCCCATAAGGGGCTGTGCCTAAGTCAAATTTGTGAACTATGTCTCTCAAACTGATGCCATCTTGCCCCAGTAATCTGAGAAGAGAAAAATGATGGTCCAGCATCTTGATCATGCAGCTGAGTGTAAGAGTCAGGACAAAGTGACAGATAGAAAATGCATGAAATATACTATCTCTCTCCTACCAGAACATATCTCTTTAGAGAGATAAGGTTCAATCTTGGTGCTATGGTTTAAATATAATTTGTCCACACCAAATCTCATGTTGAAATTTAATTGCCAAAATAATGGTACTGAGAGGTGTTGGTGCCTTTAAGAGGTCTTGACTACCCCTCATGGATAGAATCACCCTGTCTTGGAATGAGTGAGTGTTCTCCCAGGACAAGAGAAGTGAGCGTGCGAGGGGGTTTCTCGGAAGCAGGTGAAGTACACCCCATGTGTTTGTCTCTGCATGTGCCTGTCTCTGCTTTCTACTTTTGCAGCATGAGTGGAAGGAGTATGAGATCCTTACCAGAAGCCATGTATGTGCTAGCTCCATGCTCTTGGAACTCTAATTGCAAAACAAAATTCACTTCTTTTCTGGACAAGTTGCCCACTCCTGGGCATTGTATTATGGCAACAGA
This sequence comes from Dinomys branickii, assembly GCA_004027595.1. Lineage (NCBI taxonomy): Eukaryota > Metazoa > Chordata > Mammalia > Rodentia > Dinomyidae > Dinomys > Dinomys branickii. The sequence continues at coordinate 116,590 of PVLD010000894.1, read as the reverse complement.
AAGTAGGCTGAGTCGGTAGCAATAAACTAAGCACAAAGTCATATCATATAATGAAAAGGTAGCTCCGTGGAGGGGCAGGCTGCGGAAGGAAGCAATAAAGAAAGAAGGTCCAAGGAAGCACTGAGTGTTAGCAGGGCCTGGGATGGGTGAGGCTCAGCCCTCCTCCGCCCCACGTGTCTGGCATTCTTTCTACTCCTCCAACCTCTCTCATATTTCTCGGTCATTCTCAGAAAGATGGTCAAAGGGCCATCAGCTTTGTCCCATCAGCCTTGTCCCAACAGCCAGAAAAAGGATGTTTGGTGGAGGCTATGAAGAGATGGAGTGGGGTTCCATTTGAGGACAGAAGTTGCCAGAGTTGCCACTGTTTTCCAGGTGGTTACTGTGCATTTTCTACCACTGAGGGTTCGAAGAAGCCTGGTGGCCCCTGGGAGATTGAGAGGAGGCTCAAATGCCTCTCAAGGTCCCTTCTCCCGTGGTTCTTGGATTGGAAGGTTCTTTGAGGCTTGGGAAGAGCAGAGACCATCTCAACAGAAGAACTACCAAAGCAGGACAGTAGCAGACAGTTCTTGGGTGACAGAAAGGAAATCCCAGACACAAGACACCGTGTGTACAACCAGGTGTAATTAAAGCAGTGAAACAAAGTCTCGAGGCAAGGAGAAGCGTGAGGGTGGGTGGTTACAGGATAAGCAGAGAAGCACACAAACTTCTCCTCCGAGGACTGCGCAACATGCACTCAGCAGTCCACGGAGAATGGCCCAGTGGTGGGAATGCGACTGCAGACAGGCAACCCCACCTGCAAAGTCCATGAGAACAGGTGCAAAGAATAGCTCTTCTCCTCCCACACCCAAAGGGCTCTTCCTCTTCTCACTCCTTCTTCTCTTCTTCCTTTTCTCCTTTGCTCTTTCCCTCCCCTCTCCTCCTAGTGCCCATTTCCGAGGAGGGCTCAATCGTATGGGCCCAAACTTCAGACAGGGGAGACACTACCATCTTCCACCTATTCACTGCTCCCGCCCCCCACGTTGTGTCCTGTTCTCCATAATGCCCTTAATATTGAGCCGCTCTTCTTCTCTCTGTCCCCTTATCATGGATGTAATCCCAGCCATGATCACCCAATCATAAATGCCACATATGCAGGGACTGCCCCTGTCTTGTTCACCACTATAGGCTCGGCACTCCGCAAAAATGCCTGATACCTAGGACTCATAATAATCACCTAATAATAATGAGGTTCTTCACATTGGACCCTTGTGTACTGGCACTTATGATCAATGCCCCGTGTGAAGATGCTCATACAGCAATTCTCTGGGGTGAATATTATATCATCATTTCCACATGAGAAGAATGTGGCTTAAAGAACCTTGCTGAAGGTCCCACAGCTAACAAGTCCCAGAGCCAGTGCTGAAGACCAGGCCTGCTATAGCTGCCCCAGAGTCTGTTTCTTGATCCTCAAGGTATGTCATATCTGTGGGAGCTCTGAGGATCCGTGCTGAGGAAATGAATGGGTAAAAAAATACCCCATCAGTCTCCTTGCTCCCAGCTGTGTTCCTTCTGAGTCCTTCTTACTGAAGCCACCACACATGTCCTCAGGCATCTGTTTTTGTCACTCCTGCTTAAACTCTCCAATGGGTTCCCATCCCCGAGCTGGGCTCTCAAGATCTAGCCTCCTCCTCTCCATCTCCTCTCCTCTTCCCTGCACAAGTTCCTCCCTCACTCCTGAGCAACTAAGAGCTGTGTCTAAAATATTTGATGAGTATTTAACTTTCTAAAAAGTTACTATAGTAAAAGACACCTTGCCATGAATCCCTTTGCAAATACTCCCCTTCAATACTCCCCTGGTACAAAATACTGATTGCACCATTACTGCACTTCCTGAAGCAGTCCTAGAAGTCCCCTTTCATGGGTGTCTGTCTGAGATATGATCAAAAATATACATGGCTACTGTTGTCAAGTGCCATCCAAAGAAAAGGCAGGCTCATGAACACATTACCATGTGTCTGCATCCACTTCATTCACTGGATCTGGCACCATATGACTTCTATCTCTCCCCCAATCAAAATGACCATGACAGGTGAATGTTTCAAACTGACTGAAGACATCAAGACAGCCATGACAGCACCACTAGAGATACTCATGAAAGAGCACTCCCAGAACGGCTTCAGGAAGTAGTAAGGATGATGGGACAAATGTGCTCAAAGCAAGGGGAAGTATTTTGAGGGGTTTAATGCACTATGTCATTTACTATAACTTTTAAAATTTAAACATTCACCCTCTGTGTCCAGCACTTGTCCCTTTCTCTGCTTCCTCAGATTGGAAGTTCTCCAACAAGATGCCCCATCCTTGAGCCCCATCTTGTTACCCTAGTAGAGCTCCCCTGAAGCAGGGTGCTTCACACTGAGCAGAGCTAGCAGGGCCACAGCTGCCAGGGACTTCTGTTCACTGGGCCATTAAACTGTCAGACCCTTGAGGTATGAGCTGTGTTTGTTTCCTTCTCAGTTCCCCATCTACCATCATGGTGACTTACCCATAAATGTCATTGACTCCATCAATCCCCCTTTGTTCTGATGAGTTAACTCAGTAAAGTTATTAGTGAACAAAGATAATACACAATTTAAGTGGGCTGCAAGATTAGGAAAAAAAAAGCAAAAAACCACATGACCCTTGATGAGACAATATGACAACATAGGTAGATGAGTGATTTAAAAGCCTTAGTGAGCAGCAGAATCACCCGGTGAACTTATTACAGTGGATGCAAGAAAATGATTCAGGGTTGAGAGAAGTCTGAAGATGTATGTTTCTAATGAACTTCCAAGTGATATTCGTGTAGTTGGGCCAGGAACCACATTTGGAGAGGCATTGTTTTAGAACATTCTGAAATGCCTTCTGAAAGAAGAGTAGTACACAGTAAGACTGGGATGAAATGCAGAAAGAGAATTGAAAATACTGTACAGCCTTCTATTCTGTCACAAAGCTTTATATAAAATATGCTACCTGAGAAAAAATAGTTTGAGGGGCCAGCCACACCCTGTTCAGTGTCAACATTTATGTGAAATTCCAAGTGGTTGCTGAATTGCTGACTCTGGCTTGCCACGGACTGATTCAGAGTGGCCACATCTGGTCCCTGGCTCTGGATTCCAGATGCCCGATCACAGAGCACAGGTGTTTCTTAGATGCTCTGTGCCATTGGTCACCAAAAGCTGAGTAAACGGCAGTGCAAACAGCAATGACCTCTCCTCCTCACCACTGGGAGCAGCTCCAGCAAGCCAATGGCATTCTCCAAACAGCACGAACAGGGAAGAAACAAACAGATTAATCTCTGAAATTTTGATACCCGTTCCAGACACAAGTAGCAACAAACTTAGCGATAAAGCTGTCAAAATATGTTCCACAGCCTCATTGGCAAGAGATCTGGACACACGAAAGAAATTCAGCAAAACCAAATCAGTTGCCAAACTGGGAGGTTTGACAGCGTGTTCAGGAATACATTTAGATCAAAACAGGAACACGTCCAAAGGAGCAAGTGTCTCCATAAATTATTATGGAATGATTAGAAATAATTAGTCAGTGATTTCAAAATATTATATATATTTTTCAGTGGTTTTGAGGGGACGTGTTATATAACGTGGGATTTTATTTTCACATGGGGTTTTTCTTTTTTTCTTACTGCTCTCCAGCAGTTTTTAGAAATGGGGGCCACAGATGTACTATTCCACTATGCAAATCACTGGGGCTTAAAAGAGTATGTCTTCAGGCAGCAGGGTGCCTTTGTGAAGCTTCTAATGGGAAGGAAATGGCAGGGAGAGAGTCATCTTCCTTTCTGGGGGTAAGTTATGAGGCTCATCTCTAGTTGTTGCTCCTGAGTTAGAGTTGCTATCAATGGAGCTCGAGAATGTGCATCTGCAAAGGCCTCTGCCAGGTTTGTGATAGTTTGGTCTCCAGTGTTCCCCAAAGGTGTGGTGTTAAAAGCTTGGTCCTCGGTGGGGTGCTACTAGGGGCTGGTGAAGCCTTTAGGAGGCAGGGCCTAGTGCAAGAAGGCTGGAGTCCTGGACGTGCACACGCCCTTGAGGGCCTGTTAGGTCTGCAGACTCTTCTTTCTCTCTCTTTGCTTCTCGGCTACCCATAAAGTAAACAATCCTCCTCTGTTAGGCACTCCTGCCTTAAAGTATGCTGTCACTGTAGAACCAAAGCAACAGGGCCAAACAACCATGGACTAAAACTTCTAAAACCATGAGCCAAAATAAACTTTTTGCTTTACTAAGTTAACTTTCAGAAGTAGTTTGTTACAGTGATGGAAAGCTGACTAACACAAGTCCATGTGCTAGGCAATTGGTCCCCAGTGTGGTAATGTGGAAGGTGGTTAGGTCACACTCAGAAAAGATTAATGCAGTTCTCACAGGACCCTGGTTGGTTCTCATGAGAGTGATGGGTTGTTACAAGAAAGAAAACCTGGTTTTTGAATCCCTCTCACTTCCTGATTTGCTATCTGATTTCTGACAGTTGTGTGGTCACCTTGATGCCATCAGCAAAGTTGTGATGTAGCCCTCACGAGAGTCAACCAGATGCTGGTAGCATGCTTTTGAATCGCCATAACTCTGAGCTAAATAAACATAATTATAAAATACTCAACCTTGAGTATTTCATGATAGCTCCAGAAAATGGGCTAATACAGCCCATGAAAGTGGTTGAACTAGTCCTCAGTTCTGCTGAGGCTCAGAGACGTAGAGGGACACAGTCAAGTTCACACAAAACTTCTACCAGAGCCAGGTTGCTTGCCTCAGTCAGAAGGCACTCAAACCAGAAGAACCTTCTAGGCACTATCCTTTTCCTGGTCCTTCTGCACAAACCTCATTCTGGGGACAGCTCTAGCATCTAAATCTAGTCTCAGTGCTGTGCCATGCACAAGAGTGCTTATCCAGGCAACTAGTGGATGTGTCATGGGCTCTGTTCCTTTGGCCAGCTCCAGAGCCTTCTACCAGAACTGAAAAAGGCACCCCAAACCAAGGAACCACAGGAGTTAATGATATTCCTTCAAGTCTTGGAATCCTGGGAAAACAGGTCTGGAAAGACCCTCTTCACCTTACAAAGGGGTAGAGGGAGCCCAGCACCACGGGGCAGGAAGAATATTCCAGCTGCTTGAGCATAAGAAGCCGCCCAGGACATGGGGAACTGACCTCCCTGGCTCTGCTTCCTTTGATTTCCTCCTCATGAATTAAGACTTAACATCCTGCTAAGGGGTATTAGCTTTTAAGTTGCCATTAAACCAAATAATTATATTTATCCATTTGTTTTAATTACAGAGCACAGAGAAGCATATGTGTTAGTCAGCCTAAGAAGGCAGCAGGCCCACCTGCTCCAAAGGGCGCTTTCCAAAATGCGACATGAGGAAAACATTCGCATTCAGTTTCACTGTTCTAAAGTCTCATTTGAGAGGCAAAAGAAGAGGAAGAAGGAGAAGGAGGAGGAGAAGCAGAAGGAGAAGCAGAAGGAGAAGGAGGAGAAGGAGGAGGAGGAGAAAAGGCAAGACTCCCAACACAGAAGCAGGCCTTTACAGTTATGGCCTTTTACAAGATGATCCTGAGCTATGTTCCCTGTCTCTGAGGAAGGCACCAGCATATAAAATGGTAGTGAATTTGCATTACTTCCAATCCATCATTCTCTGGGTATGCAGGAAAAACCAGGGGACCCGCTGCAACAAAGCTCAGCCTTCGTGTTGACAGATTCTTATTTAAGTGACTATGAATACAACAATTCCACAAATAATTTGTCAAGTGTGTGGCTGAACTGGCTCTGAACCCTGATAAATACCGACTCTCCTTCTGCTACAAAAGCAGTGTGTTTTGTGTGCGGGCACTGTGGAGCAGGCATGAGGACTTAACAATCAATGCCACTATATTTCTCTCCTTTTTTTTTTGTGGTTTAACCAAACAAAACAAGAAAACAATTTTGAAGAGAGCCTTTTTCTCCCCTTCAGCATTAAGTACCTGGGGTGGCAATGCTCTGGGAATCAGTATCATATATTGCAGAGTGACAGACTCAGGAGGCCTTGGCTTCATACTTGGATGGTCCAGTTGGGTCACCTTAAGCCTTGGAGTCCACAGGCAAATGGCTTCATCGCTGCACCTGGGAGCCTGGATCCTAAGCCCCAGGGCCTCGGTGACCACACAGAGCAGCTGGCATCACACAGAGGCCTCGCCAGTCAGTCCTGTTGTTCAAGACGTGCATGGGAGACAAGGCAACAAGTCCCCTTGAACAAAACGTAAATCTAATCATCTTTGAAGACTGCAATATACACCTAAATGTCTCTTGCAAATGTAATTTACTATGCATTATTAATTTATTTTTCATAAAGCTCCCCAGCTCTGGAGAGGGTGAGTGAGAGCACCGAGCTGCTCCGATGATAAGGCTCGTTTGTCAGGAGAAGGCGGGTGCAGGCGCAAAAACAATTTCCCTTCTTCCAACCCCATCTAGGAGAATGCACACACTCTTCTCAGGGAAAGAAGCCTCCCACAAACTAGATTATTCCAGACATTTTAATAAAGTGCCGACCTCTAATGGGACATGAACACTCCCGCCCGATTTGCAAAGTCGTGAGGTGACTTCCCAAGGCTGGATGGCTGGACGGCAGGAGGGGCACCTGTGTCAGTGACACTGACACTTTTCACTCCAGGATGGTGATGCCTGTAAAAGTCATTAAGACACAATTAACTCATTCTAACATAAAATGCTAATTATTTATTGTTTATAAAGCAATTTGAAATAATGCAAAGGCTCATGCCGTTGGGCCATCATGATTTTCCAGTCATTAACTTAACCAGAATTTGCATTTTGGGACTCTAGCCAGTGACTTACATGTGGTCCTTAAGTCATTTTTCAAACACCCTGTCCTATCTTAATCTATTCATCATTAATCACATTTGGTCACTTTACATAGAGAACACTATTCCGATGGAAGATAAAAGAAATACATTAATAAAACTAAAGCAAGTTGGAATACTTCAAAACATAAGGTAGAGGGCGAACATGGTTATCAAAGCAATTTATGCAGCATGCACTTAGTATTAAAGTGGGGCTGGGGGAGCTGTTGCATATAATTTAAAAGGGGCAGTAGGAGGGGTGGGGCTTTCAGTGTATCAAATACTCTTTCTCACTTCTGGAGTGAGAGCATGTGTCTAGGTGTGTCCCTGAGCACCTCTGTCCTTCCAAACTCAGTGGTAGATCAACAGAGCCTGGCAAAATCCATGCAGTTCTACAACCCAAATTTCTCCCACTACTGAGTACAGCATGGAGGAGGCATGTTAGTGACTACCACAGGCAGAGTCCCCAAGGACACATGTATTTTTACTCGAGGTGCATTGGGAGTCACAGAGAGGCTATGCTGGATCCCCTCACAGCACCAGAACCTCTCTGACTAGTCATGTTTAGCCTACCTTCTCTGAGGCATAGATGGCCCAGTGTGGACTCCTGGACATCCTAGGCACTCTCCCCTTCCTAAAAACTGGACATAGCATAAACTGTGAGATTTCTTCTCCAACCCATGGGCAAAAGAGAGAAACATGGTGTCGTGGTTTGGGGTTGTGCAAGGGAAACAATAGAATACAGGACACATATTTTATAAGATTATTTGTAATAGTCACCCAAAGAATTACATACAAAAATAGAGTACAGGAAATCTGTCCACACACTAAAGACTAAAGAATCCAGCTGAGGGTCTGGATCCCACAACAACATTCTGCATGAGTCCAGCTGAAGACCAAGAGCCCATAACAATGCCTCTGTCAACTCCAACTGGAGGCCTAGAGCCCATGACAATGTCTCATGCAAGACGGTTTCATAGATCTGCACTGGGAAGACCCACAGGTCAGTGGTGGAAGCTAGAAAGTCTGTGCCAGCAGGATGAAGGATCTGTGCTAGCAGGCTGAGAGATTGGAACTGGAGCTAGGAGGTGACAATCAAAGTAAGAACCAGTATTACCCTGAAAAGTACCACAGCCATCCTCAGCCACAGTGAGGTCCTGAGCTCCTCCGATGATGAGGAAAGCCAAGTTCCCATCAGGAAAGCCAAGGAGACAAGCCTCTGCAGGAGACTCAGCAGTGCACCATCTTCCCCTCCTGAGCCAGGAAGCGATGCTCAAGTGAGGAACAGAGCTCACCCAAAGTGAACCAAAGCCATTCTCAGTGACAATAAGGTGCTGAGCTCCTCCTTGGACAAGAACATCCAGGTTCATCACGAAAGCCAGCATGACAAGCTCCTCCAGGAGAACCAACAGCCTCTCTCAACTTCCGCCAGCCTAGTTCTTCTTCTCCAGTTCTGCCCCTTATGCATCTGGCAACAATCCCCAGGCGGGCCTCCCACACCCAGCACTGCGCTGACTCAGTTCAGCTGGGTGTGACAAGTTGCACATCACTTGTCAATCTACCACAGATGGGGAAAGGAAAAAACCAGGAGAAAAGCTGATGTCCCAAGGGGGGTGGGGAGGTGGGAGGCTCCATCTACTATTACCAGCCCCCTCATCAAGAAGATCCACAAAGAATCTCATGACTTTCGAAGCCAGATGGGGTCCAGGGTTTGTCCCCATTCCAAAGAGTGCTCAGAGGAACAATTTTGATGTGGTCACTTTAGATGAGGGTGGCAGACCCATGAAGCAGGTACTTAGGCTGATCTTCTGGGGTCTTGTAGAACTCGTTCAGAGAGGGGATGTGCCCCTCAAAGCTTTCTGCTTCACAGATTGTGGAGAAAGGTGACAGTCTATGGGATTTTTGGTGACTTAGTGTCAAACTCATATCTTCACAGGATGAAGGTTGAGTTCTTGCTCAGCAGGAAAGGGAGATGATTAGCCCAAAACTGGATGTCACTAATGCTGGGTTCAATCATACTTTGGCACATAGGAGTGAAATCCAGTCTGTGGACCTCATGAGACCCAATAGTAACAACATATGAGGTGTAATTTTAAAAATATGGTGAATATTTACATTGGAAAATGTATCATAGTAAAAGATACATTCTCATTAATCCCATCAAAATACTCCCCCGAGCTTCAAACACATTTATCCCCTCATTCTTGTCACTTTCTGAAACAGTTCTGAAAGTCCTGTTTCATGAGTGTTGAGCTGTTGTGGCTGCCTTGTTGCCTGGATCAATTCAAAACATTTAACTTTCATGGTCACTTTGACTTTAGGGGAGACCGAGAAGTCACATGGTGCCCGATTTAGTGAATAAAGGGGATGAACACAGTGTTTTCATTTGACAAAAATTACCACAAACAGTTGATCAATGAGTAGGCATAAAATATGGTGAACATTAAAATTTTAAAAGTTATTACAGTAAAAGACACACTGCAACTAGTCCTCCCCCAAAATATACAAAATACTCCCCTTGCTTCAGATTTATCCCATTGTTCTTGGCAATGTGTCTTAGGCTGTAATAAGCTTTTCCTTTGAATCTAAATATGCATTGTATTATTCAATCACTTCTTGTATTCTGTACATTGGATATAAAACTGATAGGGCTGACAATAACCAAGTAGAAAATCTTACTAAAATGCTTTTTACTTTGAAAGTACAGGGCAACCATGAAAAGTTTGGAAGCAGAAGAAAAGGAATATGCTCTGCATATCTCGTCTATAGTTTTCAATAAACACACTAACGTGATACATGCCTTTCAGTCCTCACCAAGGTTATCACGGACATAAATTCAGGTCTGTGAGGATGAAGCAATGAATCTGCTTGCTTCACCTCTATTTCTGGCACCTATAGTCACTCTTGGCACATGGTCAGTCTCCTATGTTCTTAGAATGGTTGTTGTTGTTATAGTTTATTTTCTTTCTCACTAGGAGTTGTACCCAGGGGCTCACACATTTAGGAAGGTGCTATACCACAGTTATAGATACATATTTTATTATTTTTTATTTTGAGTTAGGGTATTGCTGTGTTGTCCAGGCTGGCCTTGAACTTGCAGTCCTCCTGTGTCAGCCTCTGGAATAGCTGGGAATACAGGTGTGCATCGCCACCCCCAGCCCACCTGGAATGGCTTTCATGAGGTTAAGCAGAGTCCACTGGTGCACAAAGGAGGCCTGAATCTGGACATCTCTGATAGCCAGAGACTTATCTGCTGCCCTCTGGTCATGATCTTTATTTTATTATTTTGAACTTTTTTCTAAATACTGTGATGTGCAGAGTACTATATGGAATCCAGTTATTGCCAGTCACTGCTGGAAGGGACAAAGCTGGCTACCAAGGTAGTAGAGTCTGAAGGAGAGGTGTTCAGCCGGCTCAAGGATGGCCAGGAAGGGCGTTGGTCAAGGGTAGCAAGAGGAAGGTGACAGCTGAGCAGTGAGGGGGCACACATGCGGGGCCAGGAGCACCATGCCACACAGCACATTTTGAAGCACTAGTGCTGATTTGGCCCCAAATCTAGACTACAAGCCCTGTTGTCACTCTGCAGTTTGACTCTTTGAGTAAGTACCCTTGTCCTGAGGTGGGCAAAGGAGAAGTTGGAGCAGGAAGAAGAGATGGTGAGGGTCTCAAGGAAAACAAAGATCTGGGAGAAGTCCAACACTGGACAGTGCTGCTGTTCCACCAGGGAAGGTTCTCAGGGGCACAGTATCTGAATGCATGCTGCTGAGCTGAGCACAGGGCTTCTGCTTGTTGTCAGGCAAATGCTCAAGGTCTAGCCCTTGCCATGGGGACCACTGAGAAAGGGATTGGAGCAAGTTTGCAGCCAGGTGAACAAAGAAACAAAGCAATAGGAGAATGAAATACTTACTTCAATCATAGGCCCCTTGTTGTTTGATCTACCACACCACCAGAATGCAATCAAAAGCAGCATTGTCCTGCCCTAGTGTGGGGAAATGGTGGCTTGGTGTTGCTAACATTGAATCAGATTCAAGATTCTGCTTGGTGGGTTTGCTGTCATCACTCACCAGTTTGGACCCCGGTTACCTGACAGCATAATCTCGTGGGTGTTTATTACATAGCTCCCTCAAGTGTTTTTTTTTTTTTTTTTTTTTTTTGCTTACAACAAAACTTCTGCCCAAAGAAACCAGTTTTTGAAGTCTCAGTCAAAAAGTAGTAATGCTCTATCCACACATTAATGATTCCAAAATTCTCCATTATGAACAATATTTATCAAAAACAGCCCACTATCAGATGAAAGATGTGCCTTATCTTTTCTTGTCAACTAAAACATTATTCACTGAAAGTTTCTTTCATATCTGTTTCAGGGGTTTCAGTGTCATTTTAAATTGCAAATCAATCATATATCTCGAAGCCCTAGTTCTGTAGGAGAGATTAACGCTCTGGCTAAAATTGTTTACAAAGCCATTTGTAAACCTTCTGTGGATGCAGATGAGGCAAGTTTACCAGTTTAACATTGTTGATCCCAGAGAAAGCCTTAAGCAATGACTTCAGAGGGCAAAAAAATTTGTTCATTTATCATTATTGTCATGGGCTTTCGCAAATGATAACAATTTGTCTTCATCCTATTTTTAGACAATGAGCCACAATAGAGTCCAGAAAGCCATTTTGCCAGATGGGAGAAGGTGCTTTCATTGCAAAATGTTGTCTTTTCTTTCCCTGCCCTATAAAATTGGCTTAAGTGAGAACCAAGGATATGTTTTAATGTCAAGATTCCCAGAAGACATAATGACATACAATAAAAGCATTGTCAGCCTCAGGAAGGATGTGGTTCAAAAGCCTTGAATACAATTTTCAATCTAAAATCATGACTTCTAGGATAGATAGAAGCGTGGTACAATTCTGGAGGATAGTTATGGATTTTAGCACGCTTTCCTTCCTTATTAATATTCCCCCCTTTTAAATGAAGCACTGTGATAGGAAGCCCAATTACTTCTCATTAAGATGAATAAAAATGTTGGAATAAGCTGGACATAAAATAAACATTTAAAGTGATATATGGTTAATTCCTCGGAGCTCTGAACGACTAATCAGGAACTCTCTATGGAAGAGAAGATAAGAAAATCTAGTTTTCATTAGAAGTGTTCCAGACTTCATTGAATTTCATCAAGCTCTCAGAATGTTCCCCTCACTGGCTTCTGGCACCATCCCCTAGAGGAGGGGCACCGTTGTTTTTGTGTCTTTGACTTAGGTATCTCTTGAAACTACCCCCTCCCTCCCCCCACACACCCACACACATACACTTTGTTGGGGGCCACAGCCTGACTTGCTGGACCTCTGTCAGCCTTGTGAGTCTATCACTCGTGATTATTTATGGCTGATCTGACTTAAACACAAAGGCCTGTTTTGCCTGCGCTTCCTTTTATGGAGGGCGACAAGCAGACAAGCTGCTCAGAGATTCAGCAATATGAGAGTGAACACCGAGAACATAGTGTGTGGTCCTTTTTAGTTTGGCTACAGGGGCAAGGGTAGTGGAGCAAAAACTTCATATTCCAGAACTTTTTACCAATGGGCTGGTACTTCAGCAAATAGTACGACTGACTCGCAGGACATGTGTAAGAAAAGAGTGAGAGCATGGTGAGTGCTAATCCTTCTGAAACTATGCTCCCAGATGGTATCTGCCCGCGCGCACGCGCGCGCACCCCCCCCCCCCCCCC